>JANHGC010005587.1:29021-47963 GCA_027560395.1 Boaedon fuliginosus | reverse complement strand
GTGCCCACATGCGCGCCCGTGTGCACACGGACTTCCGGCATGCAGGGTGGCAAACGGTTCACCACCACTGCATTAGAGCATAACACAATTTTTATTAAAGTCAAAGGAAAGAGTTTAACCTGATTTAGGTTATACAATATAAGGTACATAAATATACACCAATAAGCATAACTCCTACAAGCAGCTTACTTGCTGTGGCAGCTTTTAATAAGGAAAATAGACATATAATTCTCCATCTCATCCAAATTTAGATAAAAGAGTAAAGTTTGGAAGTAATACTGCTTCATTTGATTTTGAAAAACAAAACAGCTTACATCTATCACTGTCAAAACACATAGTAAAATTCTCATCATTCAGCTAATTTTCTCTATTTGATTGTCATTTTCTTCTCAGTCATCAGGGAAAACAATTTAGTATTTTAGCCAGATTCAGTTCAGAATCTAGATGAGATGGAAAGAGATGTGGCATCATCCTTATGCTTAAAATATGTCAGAAAGATCACTGCACATTTTTGATTGCACAATATTATTGACTGGCTTAGACCATTCGTTCTTTGCAACAATGAGGGGCAGTATCAATTTCTTCATAAATCATTATCATTCCCAAATTTGGTTATAGAACAAAGTAGTTGTGTTGATTTTAGCTGTCTTAGAGGGAATATCAAGGCTTTATTTGTATTACCTTGCAATGTAAGGATATCTAATAGTAAAAAAAGCAAAGAAATTAGTACACATTCTTTTGAGTACAGGATGAGATACTCAGATCTATCTGTTAACTGGAATACTTAGTGATCAGTACATTAACTACTGGATTATAATTTCTGAAGTGATTTTTCACAGTTCATGCATTTGTTTATCCTTTCCATTCATAAGCTACACTCACCCAAGACCTATGAACTTCATGGGTAATGTATCACCAGAGCTATTTCTGAAGGAAGATGTCAAAAGATCCCTGTTGAACAGAGACTGTCCATGTAGTGAGGGAATAATTGAAATGATGAAACATGTTGTTCTCTACTGCCCTTTCAATGCAGGTGCTCATCAGGAATGATTTCCATTATTTAATAGATATCCTGGTCATTCTGATTTATTTTATCTAAAGTTTTTAGTAGTGGATTTGTCTAATTTTATTTCCTTGACCACAACCATGGACTGTTCTACGGTTTGTACATTAAGCTGTAGTATTTCTTCTAATCCTTTTTAAATATTTTAAGAAAAATATATTTTCCCTTTTTTATCCTGATTAATTGTGTTTTATCTGCTGGTCTATGACAGAATAAAGATAGATGGAGGGATGGAGGGATGGACTGGATAACTTAGCAAAAGAAAACATATTGGACATTGCAATTGGCACTAACATTCCTTGTCACCATGAGTGATTATAGAAATTAGTGGTTTTAAAATCAGGAAAGTAACTCCATCTTGTTGCTGAAAATACATTTTTATCCCAAGTTAAAAGGAGAAAAAAAATGATGTGTGAAACAAAACAAAATAAAAACTAAAATAAAAAATATTGTTTTATAAAACGGATAGTGTTATTTCTTTTAGAATAAGGTAGTGATACAAATTCTCTTGAACAGAAATATGTTTATCAATTTTTCAAGCATGGTTATTGGAAATTTATTATTTATTTAAAATATTTATATTGCCATCTATCTTAAGCAACTCTGGGCAGTTCACAATAACAATAAAATCAATCAAGCAATCAATTAATCAAAAATCAAGGCTTCCCGATCCAGAAAAATGTGCAATTAGTACACAAGATGGATCTGTAGAAAGCCCGTCCCAGGCCCACCCATCGTTGCCATCTGCTTCTCTAGCAGGAGCCATAAATCGAGGAGGACCTCCAAATTGCACACAAGCACAATTTTGGGGGAATGCAATCCTATGCAGAATCAAAGATGACAAGTCATCAGAACTGGAAAACTCCAAAAAAAAAACAAGCCTCTCTATCGTGCCAGGGTTGAGCTGAAGTGGATTCATTCCCATTCATACCCTTACAATCTCCAGGTAGTCAGACAGCACCAAACTAAACTGTATGTAGTAGTTTTTACTTAGAATAGAATAACAGAGTTGGAAGGGACCTTGGAGGTCTTCTAGTCCAACTCACTGCTTAGGCAGGAAACCCTAGACCATTTCAGACTATCGGTTGTCCAATCTCTTCTTAAACATTTCCAGTGTTGGACCAGTCACAACTTCTGGAGGCAAGTTGTTACACTGATTAATTGTTCTAACTGTTAGAAAATTTCTTCTTAGTACTAGGTTGCTTCTCTTCTTGATTAGTTTCCATCTATTGTTTCTTGTCCCTCCCTCAGGTGCTTTGGAGAATAGGTTGACCCCCCCCTTCTTTGTGGCAACCCCTGAGATATTGGAACACTGCTATCATGCCACCCCGAGTCCTTCTTTTCAGGGTAAATTAGGTATACCCAATTCCAGCAACCATTCTTTATATGTTTTAGTCTCCAGTCCCCTGTGTTGTTCTTCTTAGTAAGGGAGTGTATTGGAACTTTCCTGAAGAACTTTGGTACTGAATGTTTATACAGTGACAAAAATTAAGGAAAAGATAAAAGAGTGTCATCCATTCTTCTGAAATATACTAACCCTAATCCCTTGGTCATGGGCTGATAGGAACTGAGGTCTAATTCATCTGAAGAATATATTGGCATCTATACTTTATCTTGGAGTTACAAAATTATGTCAAGTATAATAGGAGACATGAAAAGAAATACTGAATTGGAATTTACGTAAGGTTACTACTTTACCTAAAAAATTTATGAGAAATATACAGGTAATTTTTGACTTACAATCACCATTGGGATCGGAACTTCCCTCACTAAGCGAGGAGGTCATTAAGTGAGTCACATCTCATTTTATGACCATGTTTGCGGGCAGTTGTTAAGTGAATCACCATGGTCATTAAGCATTGCAGTAGTTAAGACTTATGAGGTGTTACAAAAAGTCAGTTTGTGTACCTTACAACTGGAACATGCTTTGGTTTTTTTTTTAAGGATGAGCTTTAAACAGCTGAACATGCAAGAAAGAAAATTGTAAAATAAGGGAAAACGTGTGGAGTTTAAAGTAGCTTTTTAATAAATCATTCACACAGAAGGAGAGCTCTAATAGCTGGCTCACTTATAAAATTTGAACTTTTCACTTCTAGTTTAGGCATTGAAATGATGCAGTGAGGGTTAGAATTCCCTCAGAGATTTTTTCAGAATATTGAATGTTAGTCAATAGGTCATGATGTTCGTCATGATGTTTTCGAAGAGGACCAGGGATGGGTTCCTAGCGGTTCACTGGTTACCTGCTTTGTGGGGGCGCTTCCCGGTCGGCTGTCAAAAGCGCACTGCATGGGATCGACTTCAAAATATTCATGATGTTCTGCAAGCACTCTGATCCAACAGCTGCATGGCTAGACACCACACAGCTGTTGGATCAGAGTGCTTGCAGGACACCATGAAGATTTTGAAGTTGATCCTGCACAACATGCTTTTGACAGCCAATCGGGAAGCGTACCCACAAAGCTGGTAACCAGCGAACCGGTAGGAACCCACCCCTGAAGAGGACCTTGGCATCTAGCAGGTAGTGGACTGTGCACAATGTATCCACAAATGGCTGATAAGGCCAATACGGGCATGGAATGTTCTGCCACATGTCGGGCAAACATGTGTGGGCACTATTGTTGCAGCATTTGCAGCTCTGGCTTTGCGGAGTGCATGCTTCTCTTGTGCTATAGTTGTCCTTCTGTCTTCAAATGTCTGGCACCTTGGTGGAGTGTGTGCCATGTCGACTGATTTTATGCCAGGATTTCCCAGGCGGTGGTGTTTATACCCAGGGACTTGAAAGAGGCTTTCAACATGTCTTTGTATCGCTTCCTTTATCCCCCGTGTGATCGCTTTCCTTGAGACAGCTCACCATAGAGGAGCTGTTTGGGGATGCGACAGTCTAATATCCTTGCAATATGGCCTGCCCAGCGGGTCTGGGCTTTCATCAGCAGTGTGTAAACTGATGGCAGGCCTGCTCTGGAGAGGACTTCTGCGTCTGGCACCTTGTTCTGCCACTGGATACTCAGAAGTCTGCGGAGGCAGGTCATGTGGAAATAGACCATACTAGTCAGCAGGTTAACTCAATGGATTCTATCAATGCAATAACACAATAATCTTGGACTAGGATTAATAGGAATAATATTAGACTAGGATTATTATCATCTTTCCTTTTGTACATATATAATTTCATTTTACCATAAAATGAAGGTAAAAGCATTTGAAAAACTAGAAATAGATCTGCCCAAAATTTTTCACTTTGATCTTTTTCTGCAGGAGGTTTCAAATCTTTTTTAAAATTCCACACAAAAACAATAGTGCATTTCTGAGTGCATTTCTGAATGCATTTCTCAGCTCACATTTCTTTATTATTAGTATTTATATCCTATCATCTTTTCTTTTCTGCTATAAGCTGCAGAGGCAGCACACAGCAAAACTTAAAATAAACAACAAAAATCATACAGGTGGTTGTTGCGCACTAGAATACTGAAAATAGTTTTAAAAGTCATATTGAACTGATATGTTTCCACACAATTTTAATTATGTATATGTTTTTGCAAGTAATCTTCCTAAGGAAATGCATGTTATCATATGTTTGGGAAGGTAACTGGGATGGGCAGGGGAATTTCCCACTTTCAGTTCTATAAGTTTATTTTATACAGAAAAAAGTGAACTTCCTCTGAATTCCTCCAACCAAGCAAGGACAGGAAAGCGACTAAATATTTATTTAAAGAATAATTAAAAAGTAATCTCACCAGTAAATCTGCTTGTGCTCATATTCCCTTCCATTTCTCTTTTACAAGCTTCCACATGAATACCCATCAATAATGTTTATCTTTAAATTGCTAAAACAATTCAATGTTTTACAGAGGCATACCTCTTTGTAGATATACAAATCCACCATTCCTGGAAAAGTTCTTATTACAGAAAATGACATATTTATTGATCTTAACTCTATTTATTTATTTGCCATGCTATAATTAGGTCGGCCCTCTTCTTCTGTCATGGTCTGTAGGCCCAAACCTGACGAAGTTTTACTCACTTATTTAGCCAGAATGCAAAATCCTGCTAAAACAAATAAGCCTTATTTCTGATTAACAAATATCTGATGTTTGTTATGAAACTGAGGTTCATCCCTCCATTTCCTAATCTCTGTTCTTTTTATCTTATTTAACCCTTCACATATATACCCAATGTATTCAGTCACAAAGAACTTTCTAGAACAAAAAAAATCAAATAATGTTTGTTATGCATGAAATCTATACAAGTTAAAATCAAATAATGTTTGTTATGCATGAAATCTAGACAAGTTAAAATCAAATAATGTTTGTTATGCATGAAATCTATACAAGTTATGCATGAAATCTATACAAGTTAGAACTAATTAGATTTCCTATGTCATCTCCCCTTACTTAGAGAATTCACTTCCCATCTTGATGTTTATTTATTTATTTATTATTTGCATTTATATCCCGCCTTTCTTCTCCGGTCAAGGGGAATACAAGCCAGCATACAACAATGTATAAAAAACAATACGTATTTAAAATTAACAGTAAAAACATTAATAATAAAATCTAAAAACAGCTCTCTAAATTTCTTAAAAACACACACATAACAAAAACACCCATACAATCCCATTCATACAGGATTCATTTATTCTAAGCCTGCTGGAAGAGCCAGGTCTTCATGGTCAGATGGAAGGCTGACAGAGTTGAAATGGTCTGAATCCCCACATGGAACTGATTCCAGAGGGCCGGAGCAGACACAGAGAAGGCTTTCGTCCATGACTCCAGCAGCCGGCTGCTTAGCTGACAGGACCCGTAAAAGGCCAACCCTGTGGGATCTAACAGGGTGCTGGGAGGCATGAGGTGGCAGAAGGCGGTCTTGAAGGTAACCCAGTCAATCACCTCACTCTTTACCTGCATAGACATCCGTGGTTGAGCTGCTTGCCCTCAATATTCCTATATGCAAAAAATGGGAAAGGGGTGATCCTGCTAATTATAGACCTCCTCAACAAATTATAGCCTCCTCAACAAAATCAGGAAAGTCTATGCAAGATACCTAGAATGGAAATTTCAGGATTGCTGGAACAAGAAAAGATACTTGCAGAGGAGTACGCTGGCTTTAAGGGGAAAGTGATCCAAAGCAAAAAAATCATAGTGAAAATTTATTTCTCTGGGTAAAGCTTTCTTACACATTTGTGATGGTAAGTAAAATATATTCATTTATGAGTAGAAAAAAAATTTTTTTTTTTAAGTTTTATTCTGTCCTTTCAAGCCAGGACCCTTCATGCAATTTTAGTGATCAAATGTACACAGCTGTTCATGAGCAACACTTATAACTTATAAAAGAGAAGCAGACATGTACAGTTAAATATATTGAACACTATTGCTCATATTGAAATCTGTTCATTGAAACAGAATAACCTGATAACTAAGAACAATATGTATTTAACAATACTATTTCATTTTCTTACAAAAAGAATATTTTCCTAAGAAACGCCTTAATGTTTTTGATCTCTTTTAACATTTGAATTTTGAAATTTTTCATGGGTACAGAGTTTAACTTTGATAATTAATGGAACATTTCCCCAATCAAAATAAAAATTCATGTGATCACACAACATGGTACTAAGGCTATTAAACACCTAGTAGCTGTATTTGTACAAGTTTAGCTAATTTCAGGATTTTTGTTTTAATGCTGTTGACTGACATTGTGGTTTTCTTGGCAAAATTTTGGAAGTGGTTTGCCATTGCCTCCTTCCTAGGGCTGATGGAGAGAACTGGCTCAAGGTTAACCTTGAAGAGGGTTAAAAAGACTAATTTAAAACTCTAACCTCCACCCCCACAAATCAGATAACTTTCTGTGTTTGCAGAAACTGAGCTGAGTTAGTGACATATTTTATCCTGAAAATGAAAATCACTTGCTATGCTAAAACAAGATTGTTTTCACACATTGTTAGCGCACTTCTAGATATATGCAGTGATAAGTGTCAATCTACCACTTACCTTGGTAGTTTTCACATATCCCTGGGGCTTATTAAGATGCACACTGACTACAGATCAACATTGCTGTAATCAATTTAATTTTGCCAAAAATGGCTTTAACTTAGTGTTCTTTCTAATGTGCACTAGGGGCAAAGATAAAAGAGATCTTGTTCAAAAATATTAATATACAAATGGGATGCATAAGGAACCTTGAGAGATTCTGATTTTTCCAGTTCCTGCATGAAGAAATCTGATCTATGCTTCTCTGACATGACAGTCCATTAAATAACACACTTCTCTCAATATTGGCATTAAATCTCCAGCAGTTTGATTAGGGAAGAAAGGTGGGGAACAAATTAAATAAATAAAGTTTAAATCTATCGAAATACACATTTTGAAACATACTACAGCAATGTTTTAGATACATATTTGGCTGTTTTTTTTTAAAAAAAGAACATGCTAATTAATGTGAAATATAAAATATAGTTCTCAAGAATTAAGTTGACTTTGGTTAGGTTTGTAAAACTCACTCTCCCTAGCTGGGAGTGAGAGCCATTAAATTTAATGGAATTTATTTCTAGATTGACAGAATGTTTGTACTATTAATTACATTAATTACATGTGACTCAAGAGGTGGATGAGCAGCATTAATATTAAATAATGCAAACATGAAATATTAGTAACATGCTATTAATATTGTATGATTCTATAAACTGCTTAAAGAGGGCTGTCTAGCACTGTGAAGTGGTATATAAGTCTTAGTGCCATTGCTGTTACACAAATATTAAATATTAATCAAAATTAAAAGAACCCTAAATAAGCTCAAATGTTCCAAATGTATATGGATTTCATTTTGTAGGCAATAGTTAATCCAGAATCATGGCATTTTTCTCCCTGAATTTACAGTTTTCCCCAAACTATTGCATTCCTGCTGTATGAGGGCTACAATTCCCAGAATGGTTGGCTCTGCACACTGGAAGTTTGGAAGCTATAAAGTCTCAAAGGTGCTTTTTTCAAAAGGCGACAGGACTTTCTTTGTTTTTATTTTGAAAACATTTTGCTTCTCAGCCACGAAGCTTCTTCAATTGAACTGAAGAATCAAAGAAGCTCCTCAGATGAGAAGTAAAATGTTTTCAAAGATTAAAACCAAGAAAGTCCAGTTGTCTTTTGGAAAAAAAAACACCTTTGGGACAACCATGACCTGGATGATTGAGACTCTCCATAGACATTTTTAAAGTATCAAATATCTGGAAGAAAGATGTCTACAAGAAGGGGTCAAAAAAGTCAGGATGATAGTTGTAACTGTGTTCAAAATCCCACCTATTTTTTTACATGTGCTACATTTTGGTCAGATAATGTAGTTGCAACTGACTTCTTGTTTCTTTCAACTTCCTCTTGGATACACATGGTCTGGAAACCACTTGGTTCAGGATGTATAGTATGCAGTGGAACTATCAGCAGCCTACTCAAGTAATGATCTAAAAAAAAGAAAGGGATTTGAGGGTCAAGGACTGGTTGCATTAAGTACCTGGTTTCCATGACACTTCATGTTTTATGATGTCACAATCCATGCCACCACTGCATGATGGTATCATGTAGCATGTGACGATATCTGCCCCTTTGGCCTTATGTGGAATGTCTATACTGAACAGGTAATTTTCATTGTAAGACTGGCTTCAAATAAGCAATGCCCACTTTGCAAATTGCTACTTTTGGCTACTTTTAAGCTGATTGGATGACATCTTTAGGTAGCACAATGCTGAGGGACAGAAACACCTTAGAAAATATCTAAAAGAACCCTCCAAATGTAACCAAAGTAAGCCAGGTTTAAAAGCAACAATAAATCTTAACATTTTTTTTCAGCAGCAAGTGATTTCTTAATATTAATATTAGCAATGGAGCCTTTGGAAGTCAGTCTGCAAGAGTGAAAGTAAAAACTAAATTGTCCAATGTGCACAATTCTTGTCCCTTCAGAAATAATATCTGTCTACAACGTATCCTACTCTGTAGTTATCTAATTAGAGCAGTAATGGATGCAGTATTCTGTCAAAGGAAACAGTGAGAATGAAGTTTTAGGTGAATGGACAAATTAGCTTTGAATTTTCCTGCGGTCATAAAAGCTTTTACTGTAATTTTCCATTTCTGCTTCTGGCATATTTTCATTTTGCTTAACAATTTATCTTCAGTCATTTGTCAGATATTATCAATCTCTTGTTAATAAGTTAAGACAGCTTACATTAAGTCTTTTTAATATGCTAGTGTGCTCATTGTCTTAAATAGACTTCCTACACTCCAACTGTGCATGAAAGTCATCTCCTGTTGCTTTCATTCACAAGAGGTCAGGAATTAGGAATGGGAATAAATCTTTCTCAGGTGGGATGTTAGCATGAAGGATTGGGGTTGATGTTGTGATCACCCAGGTTGTGCACAAACTACAGACATACTACAAACACATTAGGTTAACAAAAAGTATACAGGGACAATATGGAGAATGACCTTTTTTAAAAAGCTGTTCAGTGAAAGACATGACACTTGCACATCCCTTGAGTACTTTACACTCTACATAAGTGCCAGAAACTCTTATCGCAACACTGACAATATCGTCAAATTCACTTTTCTTGGGTGAAAAAAAAAAATAAACTATTTCTTTCATCACACTGAATGTTTAAAACAAAAATAGAAGATAATTTTGATACAGGAGGAAAAAGATAACTAAAGAGGGCATTCATTAATTCTGAGGATGTCATAGTGTTTACCGAGGTTCTGGTCTCACCCAACAATAATTATTTGGGAACAGAAAGAGTATAATAAAACTTCCAAGGCAATGGCTGCAAGGAATGTCCACTAATGGCATGGTAAAGAAGCAAAGATTGAATGAATTGCTTTTGCAATCATTAAGAAGACGGAGAGAGAGTGCGATGATGTATTGAGGCAACTCAAAATATAAATTCCAGTCTTGTACATTGAGCTAGAGGAAAATGGAGACTACATGCGTTGTGTTACTTATCTAATCAAAACTTTTCCTATAAATTAACTTTCCTCCATTTCTTTAAATTTTGCATTCCGTTCACCCAATGGTAATGCCATGACTTTTCTTTTTTGCTTTTTTGTGACATTGTGTTTAGCACCTCTTGCAGTTTGCCATAGAACATTTCAGTTTTCCACAACTATAGTGTTTGTACATGTATATTTTTGTATATGTTAATATTCACTGGATATCCATCAATTCTAATGGATTGGTCCCATCATTTTTGGGGTTGTAGATGAATGTATACTTAGTAATGTCCTGTTTAAGATCATTACTCTCCATTTCTTCATTAAGACTCAGGTTGATATATTGCAATCACCTAGTTTCAATGCCTAAGTTGGCTTATTACTAAAACAACCACATCTTACACTTAATTTCTACTTTAATAAGGATAGCCATTTTCATGGTTCACTCTTGACACATTCTATTTCTAATTGTTTGTATCCCTCTAATACAAGGAATGCTTCTTTTAGTATTAGCATCATCATGTGAATAGAATTATTCACCATCAGTGAATAGACTTCCTTGAAGCTTTGGTTTGGCCACATCATTACTTCTAGATTGATTAAGAAAAGTTGAAGGTCTTTCCCAGTAATTTGAATGCTTCCTGACAAAGTGATCTTATCACCTGATGGCCTATCTTATCTAAAAGTTTCACCCACATCCATATTACCTTCTTGGCAATGGTTCCTTTTTCAAGGTTTGATTTGGAATTCCTTAATCTAAGATGAACTGCCTTCTTTTATGTGTACAAAGACCCATCTGCCACCATTATCCTTATCTTCACATGTCTTTCTTTGGGCCTTTTTGGCAAGAATATCTTAGAAACTTGCAGTGGCCTTAGTTTCAGGAACATTGACTCTGCCAAGTCTTCCCACCACATCAAAAAGGTAATATCTCTATTGGATATCAAAAATATAATGGACATAATCCTATCTGAAAATGAATTTTAGATGGATGTTATTGCTATTGGAAGAGAGAGTCAGTTTGGACTAGTGATTAAGGTTGATCTGGTTGATCTGAAAAAAGTGAACTCCACACTTGTGGAAAAACACTCGGAAGAAAAGAAAAAGTTGTTGCTATTGGAAAAGCAAAGACAGAGGAATCATGTCAAGAAGTGTTAGAGTTTGACCCCTCTTGCAGAGCAGAAGATGCAACAAAATGGGTGATGTCCCACATTACCCACCAAGTAGCAGCAAATCCAAGAAGCAGACAATACACAGCAGGTTAGCAAACCACAGCAGAACTGTATTGTTTCAAAGCTAAGGTACAGGAAGGCAAAGGCATAAACAGAATCTAGTATTTCAGTCCGAGGTCAAGCACAGCAAGATGAGTCACATCAAACAAACAAAGTCCAGGGAGAAATCAAAAACACAGTTAAGATTCAAGGTCTTGAGCAGTAAACAGTCCAACAGAGTAACATGCAGCATATTACTCCTAACATCCCCAACACAGCACAGAATAACTGGGTTACTCTTATCTGCCTTGAGGCAGTTTGAAACAACCAATCAGATAACTCCCTGCAATAGATAAAACATGACTTCTCATAGCTTTGCATTAAGTAAGGGCAGGGCTTTAAAACTACACAGCCTTAAAGAAACAGTGTTAAAAATACAGACATGCTTTGGCTTAACTTGCCTGGCCCAACAGGCTTGAGGATATGTCAGGCCCGAACAAGAAGCAAACCAAGGATCAATTTGTCCTTAAAGCTTTATACATTCTGAAATAAGAGTCACTCAAAGAGTATATATAATCAGACTTTTGTATGGATGTTGCCTAGCAACAGATGTTTCTGAAGGAATGTTTCTGAAATTATTTTATGAATTGTACACTGTGTAAATTATATTGTATGTTCAATATTGATCTCAAATATATCCCAATTATCTTCTCCTGGGAATACAGATAATTTTCTTTAAGGTGTTTTTTTCTCCTATTAGTCTTTTCAGACTACTTTACTTTTGGATCAAATAAAGTATGGGAAATTCTTGTATCATTGAATTTACCGCATTTATAAAAATAATGTGGTAATGCATCCAAATGTAGCTTTCCCCCCGCATATCAGCTTGTGCCAGTCAGCAGTGAGAGGTAAGTGAATCAGCAAATTCATCACTGAAAGGCATTAGGATAGTGTTTCTACTGTAGTGTTAGAATTTTATTCTATTTCTATTCTATTCTATGCAGACAGCTGGTGCAAAATGCTGCCGCACGGGTAGTCGGGGGGATACCTTGGTACTCTCATGTCACATCACTCCTGCCCGGTTTGCATTGGCTCCCAGTTGTCTTCCGGGTACAATTCAAGGTGCTGGTAATGACCTTTAAAGCCCTACATGGCTTAGAATCAGAATACTTGCGAGACCACCTTCTGCCACCGATAGCCTCCCATCGCCCTCAAGGTTCCTTCAGCCAGGCAGTGCTGGCTGGTGACCCCCAGGGGGAGAGCCTTCTTTGTGGGAGCACCTACCTTCTGGAATGGTCTGCCACTGGAGCTTTGGATTATCCCCAACCTTCGATCCTTTCACCACGCCTTGAAGACTTGGCTCTTTCAACGAGCCAGTCTGGGATGAGTCCACTGTTAGTTTTAATAATTAATTTGAATTTTAACTGTAAATTTTTAAATTTGTTACTCCCACTTTTAAAGCTATTTATTGGATTCAAATTATTTAATAGAGTTTTAACATTTTATATTTGTATTGTATGTTTTTATTGTTGTGAGCTGCCCTGAGTCCTTAGGGAGAACAGCAGCATATAAATCCAATAAAATAAATAAATAATAAATAAATAATGAGATAAACCCATAATTACCCACAATATTGTTTTCTGGACCAATTGAAGCTTCTGAAGTCCCATATAGAATACATTGCAATAGTCCAGTCAGGAAGTGACTAAAGTGTGAGAGACCATAAGCAGGGCCTCCCAGTCTAAGAATAGGTGAGACTTTGTGCAAACATGGATAGATAGCATGAGTAAATACATTCAAAATTATAACATGTTCGAAAAATATAGGTGGAAAATAGTAGAATAAAAATTATAGACAAATGAAAAGTTCTTCACAGAGATGAAATGCACAGTTGTAGATGATGGAGACATAGTTTGGTAATAGTAGATAATGAAATATTAAGCAGAGAGGAAAATACATTAACTAATGCAATTTTAAACTTTATCAACTAAAATGTAGGAAATGATCTGAATCTTAGGAAATGAAAGTTTTACTTATTATTCACTCACATTAGTCTGGATACTCTGTCCTGCTCGGGAAACCACACTATCAAAAAATTACAGAATAAACTGGAATGTTTCAGAGAATAGCAGAGGAAATAGTCAAGGGACTTGAAGTCAAGTCCTATAAAGAGAGAGATGGAATAAACTCAATTTGAGAAGAAATGGCTGAAGGGGTGATATGATAACACTCAAAATGCCTGAAAGGATGTCATAAAGTTCAAAATTCATTTTCTATCATTTTAGGCAGGCCACAAAGCAAATTTTT
Source organism: Boaedon fuliginosus (assembly GCA_027560395.1). NCBI lineage: Eukaryota > Metazoa > Chordata > Lepidosauria > Squamata > Lamprophiidae > Boaedon > Boaedon fuliginosus. The sequence continues at coordinate 34,422 of JANHGC010005587.1, read as the reverse complement.
TAAGTAAAAAGGTAGAAGCATCTAACCCAATGCAATTTAAAAAAATCTTTATAATAGCAAAAGCAATTCAGTGATGGAACCAGTTATGCAGATTGATGGTGGGCTTCACTTTGCTGGAAATGTTCAAATACTGGAAAAACATTTGCTGGACTTGCTTTAAACTGGGTTCATCATCAAGCAGGAGACTAGACTTCATCGCCTCTTTGAACTGTAGGATTCTGTAAGAAAATAGCTAAATCAAAGATAATTTTGGTGGGATTCTCTCACAGCAATCACAAAAAAAATCAGAACACAATATTATTGTTGAAATCTTTATTTTCTTTGCTCAAACTATTTGGAAACTATTGAAGTTTAGCAATGTAAAACTGGTAACAGGACACATTTTGAACATTATGATAAATTTATTTATTTAAAGGCAGATATATAGATAGGGTTGTTAAACATTTGAATCAGGAAGTCAAGAGTGCCCTATAACTTTTTATTTTATTTTGAAAGAAACATTAGAGTAGCTTTCTGGCTTCCTGTGACATTTATGCTAAGATTTTCATGATAAATTATAAGTATGGTTCAAATGCTAAGTATTCTTTACTGTGATAAATTATAGAAAGTAAGACTACAATTTAAAAGCCTGAAAACATTTCTTATGTTGGTGTCACAGGACACAAAACATTGAACAGTTATCAAGCTTTCATACATTAAAGGTCAACTAACCAAGATAAACTATTACACTGCTTCTTATTGTGTTTCCTAAATGCAAAACTTGCATTTCTGAAATAAAATGAATGCTTTTGCTCAATGGTTTGATAGCTAGCACACCTTGAAGGAAATGTATGGGCATTACAATGACAATAAAGATGATAATCCTATAAATATGACAACCTGGAATGAAATACTATTATTTTTGTCTCATTGCGCAAACAAAGTTGTTTCCTGGCATCACTTACATCCATCCAATTCATTATTCACATCCCTAAATTTGTTACAAAAAAAGAGAGAAAAGTTAAAAAGAAAATTAACTAAGTTCTATTTTTAAACCTTCTATAAATATTAATTGATATATCATACCCCTCCATAACATATTAGTTTTTTATGATCAAACTATAGTACAAGACCATAGTTCAAAAAAGAAAACCTCTCCTCATCATCTCTCTTTCTTTTCTGAGCAATCAACAACCATGTTTTAACTTTTCTCATTTTCCGCTCATCATCCTCCCCAGTATCATTGCTTTCTTCTCTGAGTTAATAACTCCTGTCTTTGGCATAGGGGATATCCTGGTCCAGGAGGAAAGATGCAGCTCTCCTCTACCTACCAGAGGGTTCCCCTCTGCTTTGCCATCCCCTTGAGGTGACTCTGGGTCCATACGGAGCCTCCAACAGGCACGCCTGGACCAGGGCCACAGTGGTTGTGAGCCCCGAGCAGGAAGTTAAACTGGAAGTTGAATAAAATACTATTGACAATTCAGCTCAGGGTAAATACAATATCATACAACTTAGCTCATGGTAAATGTGGCTAAGATTAACTGATATTTTTTCCTTGAATGTTTGAATTAACAACATGGGCATTTACACAGCATGCTAACTATCTTGCCTATCAGAGATTCTTGTAATTATATTCTTTGGGGTTATGTCAGCTTTTCTTGGCAAATGCCCATGGAGAGATGAATTCAACCAAGGCCCTGTCTAACTAAAAGCAATATTTCTTTGAATGCCATCTCTACTGTTTGCCAATTAAAACCAGTCATGTTTGCACCTCCCCTGCAGATCTATGTGATCTTTGAGTGCAACTTTAAAGTTATTACATCAAAGACACAGCAAATTGTTCTATAATTCACTTTACAAATTCTGCAAAGACTGCACAAAAAATGGCTTAATGTCTACAGAAGGGCAAGCATTTATCTTGTATAGATATTAACATCTTTGTTTGTAGGGAGGGAGGGAGTTTTTTTTTTTAATTCTTCAAGCAACAAACTTTTTGCTGAGACTGATAAAACTGTTTATAGTAAATTGTGCTCCCTCTGTGCTCAACACCTGATTTCATCTGCTGCCCTGCAAGAGATGTCAACTCCCATGATACCCTGCGAGAATTGCTAGGCTCAGCTGAAAACAACTCAGTTGCTTTGACACTGAACATCTGGCATGGTGTTTATTTGTTCTATTGCTCCTTTTAAAATGAACATGAAATATCAGATGCCTCAGTAAAATTAGTTTTCTAGCTATCAATGCCTACAGCTAGTTTAATAATCTGTTCAGTGGATTTGTAGCATCAAGCAATATTACTTCTGGACTTAAAATAAAAGCAGGAGGGAGTGAAAAAGGCATTGCTTGGATGAATTTGATGAACCATTTTGCATAATTGCACTTTTGAAATCAACAAGCAGCGGGCATTTCAGAAAAAGGAATTCCCTCTCTATTTATAGGGAGTTTGGCTCAGACATTGGAACTTGAATAAGCAATACAATTCTGAACATCCTATGTATCGGGATAATATAACCTTTTAATTAAAGAAACAAATTTACTGCATGTAAAATACATTAGTATAGGCTGACACAGCAAGTCTGAAGTCAATAGAAATTTGTCCAGATAACTGGAAGAGAATGAATTCCTTTGGGTTCATTCATACTGTTGAAATGATGTGAAGTAAGCTTCTGCATAGTCCTTCCACTTTGCCAATGAGCACTGTTGAATTTTTGAAGAGTTGAGTTGTTCTATTATCTGATTTTTGTCTTCCCTTTCAAATATTTATTCTACATACCATGACGTGTCTGTGCACAATTCAAACACAAAGAAGAAGGAACAGCAGTACCATAGCCCAATCAATCAATCAATCAATCAGAAATGTTCTGTCCTCACTTAGTCTGTGTATAGCTCAACATGCAGCTAAACCCACCTATCCTCCAATAAAACAGAACATGTGGGTAGAACTGGATGCTTTATTGAAAGAACAGGGTATGGGGAAACTGGGGAAAATAGGGATACATACAATGAGAACCAAATACAAGATAGTATTAAGTTACAAGCAATTTAAATCTTACCAGCGATGCTCTGTGTGTGGGGTGTGGGTTTGTCCTTGGAAGACCATATGCCACAGATTAAGATTATTCTTCTTTGTGCTTCTGTCTTTTCCAAATGCTAAAGGAAATGGAGCCTGGCTTCCCAACGTGCATTTGTTTTGAGAGTGCAGTCTGAAGGGTAAAATGGATTGGGTCAGCTTCAAACAATATACTTGGTACTTTGTCCTTCTAGCCACTAGATGGGGATAGAGAGGCACAACAGTATATAAAGATCATATATTTATTTATTTAAATTTGTAGGCCACCTGACCCTGTTAGACTCTGGGTGGCTCACAGCATAGATAAAAAACAATACATAAATAACATATACACACTTAACCCCCCCCCTAAAATTACTAAATTTTCAGTGGGTCAATTTAATCTGGCCCGCTAGACAAACCAGGTCTTTAATGCTCAGCAGAAGGTTTGTAGGTCCAGGAGACTCTGGAGCTCTGGAGGAAGATAATTCCAAAGGGCCGGGGCTGCTGGAGAAAAAGCCCTCCTTCATGGGGTTGCTAGGCTGCACTGTCTGGCCGATGGTATTCAGAGGAGGCCCACTCTGTGTGACCTCACAGGGCACTGGGAGGCAAATGGTGGCAGAAGGTGGTCTTGGGAGTAATCCAGTCCAATGCTTTAAAGGTAATAACCAGCACCTTGAATTGAACCCGGAAGACTACTAGGAGCCAGTGCAATCCGCACAACAGTTGTGTGACATGGGTGTATCGCGGACCACCCATGACTGCTTGCACGGCCACATTTTAGACCAGTTGAAGCTTCTGAATGCTTTTCAAGGGCAGGCCCAAGTAGAGTGCATTGCAGTAGTCTAACCATGAGGTGATGAGGGCATGAGTGACTGTGAGTAATGCTTCTTGGTCTAGAAAGGGACTCAATTGGTACACCAGGCGGACCTGGGCAAAGGTCCCTTTGGCCACAGCTGTCAAATGATCTATTAGGGCATATTTGTCCCTCTGGCCACTAGATGGGGCTAGAGAGCAACAACAGTATATGGTGGGCCATATGCTGGGGCACAACAAAAAGGAAGGATTGGAATGAATTTGAAAAAAAATGTCAATAGACAGAATTATAGTCAAATCTGGCTTTCTTTTATGGAACATTGCCTGGAATACAGAGTCAAGTATATAAAAGTTGTAGATGTTAAGAAGTACTGCTCAGATTTTATTTATGGTTTTCCATAACCATATGGACCTCTAGTTCATGATGCATTTTTCTTTGCTTTTTATGGCTCTTTGGCTTTGAAAGAGAGATAAGCACCGTCCCCTAGAATCAGGAACGACTAGCATATATGTGCGAGAGAAACCTTTACCTTTACCTTTAATCTCTTGATTTGGGATAGAGTCAGGACAACTGAATGGAGCTTAGCTTTTACTGTCCTGATGCCCTTTCTTATGCCTTCACTTAGTTCACAGTAAATACCTTCTTGTTTCACCCTGATAGAGAAACATCTGTTGTTTTCTAGGATAGAACTCTCAATCTTCCAGGTGAGCGGTGAGCATCTTCACATCTAAGCTACTGTGCCGCTCTTAGTTCATGACAGAATGAACTGCATGCATTTTCAGGGTAGCATGAATTAACACAATACTTTGGGGCAGGTCTAGTCATCTTTTCAAAACCTCTTGGAGGTCTACAGATATGATTATTGTGATTTCCAATTTTTTTTTAATATGTACCAATTGAATGGTAGAGAAAAAATAATAATGATCTTTTAAGTTACAAAACTGAATTTAAACTGGGAGCAAGTACATCTGTAATTACATTACACAATTCCAAAGAACACTTTGGAATTCCAAAGTCAGGTGTTTAAGTTGTAGCAAATAGTTGGCAGATGGCAGGGGCTAGTGTTATATACTTCTAGGACTTTTTTGTAACTGAAAAGTTTCAAAGAGCCAAGTGCTGGCTGAGAGCTAGTACAATGTGTAATTGTAGGGCCATCTTAGTAGGCCATCAGTAGAAATGCTGACTTGGACATTTTGCTGAAGAGCTCCTGCCACATGTAAATTTATGACTTCCCAAATAAATAAATAAATAAATAATCTTAGAAGCCTCGTGACATGCAAGTAGATAAAGTAGACTAAAGTAGATAAATCTGAGATGAGTTTGTCCCTGTGGCCCCTGATGATGTGGACATGGTTGTGGGTGCAATGAGTGCCACCACCTGTTTGTTGGACCCGAAACCCTCTTGGCTGGTATTGGCTAGTCAGGAGGTGACACGCAGCTGGCTCCAGGTGATTATAAATGCTTCATTGAGAGAGGGACCCTTCCTGCTTGCCTTGAAGGAGACAGTGGTGAGGCCCCTCCTCAAGAAGCCTTCCCTGGACCCAGCTGTTTTGAAC
>JANHGC010005587.1:18316-28921 GCA_027560395.1 Boaedon fuliginosus | reverse complement strand
AGCAATTTAAAGCTGATAGAGATTATTAACATTGCTAATGTGAAATGGATTAAGTAGAATGATGTAAGATTGACTAATAATTGAAATAATTATTTTAAATGGACAACTCTGTTAACAGGAAGTGGACTAAAATGAATATTTAAAATAAATTTTGGTTACACAAATAGAGAAATGACACATAAAATAATTATATGTAAGAACTATGTAATGGAAAAGGTGATACAACAATATTGATACATTTAATATTTAAACAATATTGATATGCTTTGGATGTAAATTTATTCAAAATTAAGATGGTTTATATATAATAGAGAAATGCTTGGACTGGATTGTTAATCAGTTTAAATAAGACAATGAGGATGATTAAAAATTTGAAAAATGTGATAGAAATTAATGATGAATTGTATTAATATGTAATGCCCAAAACCAACTCTGTTCACACAATAAGAGGAAATATGTAAAGAAAAAACAATAAAAAATTGTATGGAAAAAAAGAAAAGAACTGGGCCATGGAAGAGCCAGGTAGCACATGCACAGTTCCACTAGTGCACGCAGCATGGGTACATGTATGAGCATGATGCTCTATTGACACTTGCGCAAATGGAGCTGTGCATGTCTCCTTGCCTGACACTCGTGTGGAACCATTCCCTCTTCCTCTCTTGCCAGTCCACAAAGCCAGAAAGGTTGGAGACCACTGGCCCAAAGCCAGAGGTGGGCTGCACTTACCTTCACAAGGGGTTTGCTGGTTGTGAGTGCATGCTTGTGCTTGTGTGCACCCCTTTGGGAATGAAATGGAAGCTTCCTCAAGCCTCCAGGAGGGCAAAAACGGCCTCCCCCAGGCTCCAGAGGCCCTCCAGAACCAGAAACAGGTCTGTTTTTAGACTTCAAGAACTTCCGGGAGGCCCATTTTTTGCCCTCCCAGAACCTCTGCACGGGCCCTACACTTACCGGGCATCCAAAATGGGCTGCATGGAGATTCCTGGGAGGGGTGGGGTGGGAGGAGCAGCATGGGAGGGGCCAGCCAGGAGTGGGATTTGGCTGTTTGCCAGACTGGGCAGATCCTTAGCAAGAGGATCGTCCAAACCCTTGTGAAAACCCAGCAGCCCACCCTTGCCCAAAGCACACACACTGCTAGAAAGAAGCTCCCTGAGGATGGGCTCCAGCACGAGTCCAAAAACTTAGAAGACTAAACCAGAAGACTGATCCCATTGATTGTCCCAGATTGGTTCCTATTATTATATTCTGTTATTCTGAATGAGGTATAATCCTGACAGACTATCTATGCTTAAAAGGTGACAGGGTGGAAACAGGGTGGAAATCTCCCTATCAGCAGGTTCACTTTTTACTATTTTATCACACTTTGGCTGATTGAAGCCTGATTCAAAAGGAAGCAACTTACTGGCAGTTTGGTTTTTCTCTATTAAAAAGCTGTTAGCTGGGGAAAAAATTGTCCTGCAGTAACACTGCTACCATTTTACTGACAGCTGGAATGCAGAATAGAATGAAGGAAGGAAGGCATGGATTTCTGTATCCATCTATATAACACCAGCATGGATGTGATTACAGACTAGCATATGCCTGCTTTGTTTTGTGGTCTGGCATAAGAAACAGATTTCCAATTCTGCAAAATGTATGAATGTGTGCCCATAACAGGAAGTGCTAAGAAAGACTACCAAATTCTCCAAAATACCAGACTTTCAAAACATTTTTTAAAAAGTTAACACTTGGCCATTTTGTAAGCAACTAAAGGAAAACATACCAGCATTAGTCACTGACCAATGCAAGCTTCTAATAAGATACTCTTGTCATCACAAAAGATTGTTGTTGTTTTTTCTTTTCCTTTTTTTTTTTGGGGGGGAGGGATGTTAGAAGTTACAAGTAATCCTCAACTTACAACCACAATTGAGATCTGAGTTTTCATTGCTAAAAAAAGGGAGTCGTTAAGTGAGCTGTGCCTGATTTTATGACTATTTTGCTATGGTTATTAAGTGAATTGTGTAGTGACTAAACAAATCTGGTTTTCCCTGTTGATTCTGTTGTTGGAAGCTGGCTGGAAAGTTCACAAATGATAATGATCAGGATGCCACAGCAATTGTGAACTTATGCCAGTTAGCAAGTACTGAATTTTGATCATGTAACAGAGAATGCTATAACAGCTGTAAGACAAGGACTTGTCATAATTCACTTTTTTCCAATGTTGCTATAACTTTGAACAGTTGTTAAATGAATGGCTCTAAATCAAAGACTACCTGTAGTTAGAGTTTGGTCTCACTAGCATCCATCCCGGAAAATGTCCATACCCAGAAAAATATGTCATACTTCACTTAATCCTCCAGGGAAAGATTGAAGGCAAATGAGGTCCAGGCAGAAGTAGAACATTATGAGTTCAAAATCTAAGGGATTAGTTTGGACAAAACTCAGCAATACTTTTTTGTGTGGCTGTTGATAAAAATAGGATCGCCAACTTGATTGCAAACGTCCGATGACAGATATGGCACAAGAAGAAGAAAAAGAAGCATCCATCCATCCCCTTTGAGATGAACTACAACCTTATTACCATAGATTTTAAAAAACTAGGATTGAAAGTCTGAGTCCTGGAACTTCAAAGCTGTTTTCATAAATCCTTCTTGCCCCACTGTTACCCATTAAGGGAAAGAATAGTCCAAGCTAATGATTAACCATGCAAATGCTATCCACAGGAGATAGCTAGTTTCTGAAAGCATGTGCCTTAATTATCTGGGTGATGGACATCCTGCATGAGGTGTGCAGCACCTAACAAAAATTGGCAAAAGTGTGTTTGGTCAAAACATATAATCTTGATCAGGAAGGCTTTAAATTGGATCTTGTGGGAGTTGAGGACAAATAACACTAAACAAGGACCTTAGATAGACCCATGTACTTACAAAGGAGTGGGAGTATTGCCATGATGGAACCTATTAAACCTCACAATGAAAAAATCAGAAAGAACATTGGCTCATAAAGTTAATGGTCTTCATTGTCTATTCACTAATACTCAGATATGGGAAATAAAGAAAACAAGCTTGAACTCTTAGTACAGCAAGGCTAATACTGTTTAATAGCTATGATGGAAACCAGGCGGGATGACTCTTATGTCTTGAATGTAGAAACTGAAGGGTATAATCTGTTGAAAAGGAACAGAAACAATAGAAAGGGAGGAGGAAATGCACTGGATCTGAAAAGTAGATTATTAGCTCAGAAACTCAAATAAGAGATTTTGTAATACCGCAGAACAGAGTTTTTTCATTTTCTGTGCAATTTTAGGGTTCCATGAGAATTTGAAGGGTCCCTTGAGAAACTAAAGGTGAAAAATAGAAAAAAGTTCTCTCCAAGAAAGTCAATTGAATTAGATTTTTTAAAAATGGTTTTAATAAACTTAAGAGTGATAGCAAATAAGCCTTCAGTGTAAGATAAGCTAATTGGAAAAGTTTCCCCAAATGAGCGAATAATAGAATAACAGAGTTGGAAGGGACCTTGGAGGTTTTCTAGTCTAACTCCCTACTCAAACAGGAAATCCTATATTTATTTATTTATTAGATTTATACCCTGCCTCTCTTCCCCGGTCAAGGGGAACTCAAGACAGCTAGGGGAACTCGAGGCAACTATACCATTTCCGACAAATGGTTCTCCGATCTTTTCCTATAAACCTCCAGTGTTGGGGCACCCACAACTTCTGGAGCAAGTTATTCTATTGATTGATTGTTCTGACTGTCAGGAAATTTCTCCTTAGTTCTAGATTGGTTCTTCCCTTGATTAGTTTCCATCTATTGGTTCTTATCCTGCCTTCAGGTGCTTTGGAGAATAGGTTCTCTAGTCTCTTGTTTGTGGCAGCCCCTGAGATATTGGACACTGCTATCATATCACTCCTAGTCCTTCTTTTCATTAAACTAGGTGTAACCAATTCCTGCAACCGTTCTTTGTATGTTTTAGCTACTCTAATTAGTCTTAGACTTATGATCAGTTACTTAGTGATCTTTCAATGTTATGGTGGACACCCCACCCCCCAAAAAACCTACTTATGACTACTTGAGCTAATTGGAAAAGTTGCCCCAACACTTCAACACTACTTATTAGTGCTGAAGTTATATCTACTATAGCAACCCCACAGTCATTCACAGCTACAAATGTACTAGAGAGAGTAATTTGGTGTTATTGTCAAAGATATCTTCCAAATATGGATGGGAAATTCCTCAAAAGCTGCTTTTTATTGCTTGCTTTGAGAGCAGTCCATGTAAAAAAAAAAAAAACCAGACAGGACTTCAATCACACTGTTGTGACTACCATCATGTCTTTTTATGGACACCTTTCTTTGGGACAGGCCAATTCCCCAGTTCATCCATTTCCTCTGTAATGCAAGACATGACTTTCTCTCTCTCTCTCTCTCTCTCTCTCTCTCTCTCTCTCTCTCTCTCTCTCTCTCTCTGTATAAAAATATTTTATTAGTCTTACAATTCCCCCCCATGACTTGCCAAAACCAAATATAAACATACATAAAATTCATCGCTATTTCTTATATAATTCTATCATATCCTTATTTTTATATTTTATATTTAAAATTTCTTTTCCCCTTACCTCTAGAGTTTACATAATGTATTCTAAAATCTTCATATTTATATTAATCACTTAGTAGAATGCTACTACTTTTTTGTTCCATAGCCTATTCTTAATATAATCAGTGCATAATTTCCAGTCTCTTTTATATTTGATATCCGTCTCTTCTTTAAAATAAGCTGTTATTTTTGCCATTTCTGCCAGGTTCATCATCGTGCCAATCCATTCTTCTTCTGATGGTATCTCTTCTCTCTTCCAGTATTGCCCCCAGAATAGTATTGCTGCTTTAGTATTAAGCATCAATTTTGTTTCTACATTACCAAGATTGTCGCATATTCCCAATAAAAATATTTGTGGTTTAAAATGTATATTTCTTTTAAGTATCTTTTGTGCTATTTTCAAGATTTTTATCCAAAAGACTTTAGCCTTACCACACATCCATTTTTATATCATAAAATGTTTTATAAAATTTGCCAAATCACCTAGGTCCTGGATTTTGGACACATTCTGTTAGTTAGCCTAGTTGAGGGGCCTTGGTTCACAAATTATTTCCCTATGATGCACTGTTTCACCCAGTTAAAGATTGATAGATATGAGAGTCTTAGTAATACAGTCGTACCTCGATACTCCTTGGTAATTCATTCTGGAAGATATGGTGAATACAAAAAACAATGGGTACCGAGAAAACCACATGACTTACCACATGACCTGCTATTTTGGCCAGAAGAAATAGCAAGTCACAAGGCAGCTGACATCAGCAAGTTCTTCCTTTTGTGTTGACTACTGGAAGAAGACAAGTGCCAGGGCAAGATTTCTGCTTCAAAACACGTTGAATACTGAATACGAGTTTTGAAGCAGTTGAGTGTTGTTGAGGTATGACTATATATAGATAAATGCCAGTTTTCAAAGGAAAGGGGAATGCTAGGCAGAGATTTTTTTTGTTATACATTTCTTTTTCTTATCATATATTTTTCTGGGACAAAAGTTCCAATTTGGAACTCAGAATAATTTTTAGCAAAATGTGGGTACTTTTCTAGATAAAAAAAAGCATGAATTGTTAATTATGTTAAATCTAAAATATGAAGTTACATGTCATCGTGTGTTATTCTGAATGCCAAAATTAAGGAAGAACATTTGCAAAGCTACTTTTCAAATAAATAAACAAACAAACGAATAGATAAATGAATAGATAAATAAATAAATACTCAGTGACACTGTGCAAAACATTGAATAGATGTTTCATTTTGATTAGGCTTGCACTGAAATCACCTTTGGAAGCTGTTTCAGAAAGTAATGTGTCTCCATCACCATTTCTAACAGCAAAATGAAACAGCAAGACTGCTCATTTCACCTCTCTTCTGAGGCTGCTTTCAGTTACAACATCTGCCAGACAACACACCAGGACAAAATGAAACATTGCACTGCGGATAATTCATTCATATTTCTGTGGATAAACAACTTGTGTTACCTCTGCCTCAACAAGAGAACCACATCTCCTCCATGGAGCAAAGCCTCTCACTGAGATGAATTGAAGCTACACACACATACATACACACACACATACATACTAGAGAAAGACCAGAAGCAAATTTTTGAGTGAAGTCCAAAACATTGAAAGTGACCCTGTTACTCTAAAAATGCTGATCCTTAAGTTCTCAAGAATCAACTCATTAAATGAACTGAATTTAGAGAGCCAGCCAAGTCTGGGCAGGCTCTGGAATCTGCCATGCTTGGAAGTGCACCATGATTAAATATCAAAGCTGTCTAGTTTATTGTCATCAAGCAGAGTTTTGTGAGCAGTGGCCCCAAACAAGATTCCTTGACAATGCCTAAGCTGAAGATAAAAACACAACAATAGAATAATAGCTTTGGCTCATAGGACTTGACTATTAAGAACACATGTGCTTATTTAAATATGCAAATAATATTTAAATGTAAATATATTTGCTTATTCTGTGAGAGAAAAGTTTAGTGGGATAAGGCACCAGGCTAGACATTTAAAAAATACACACACACATAAGTACTCGTTCTCCCTTAGGCACAGAGCCAGCTGGGTGACTTTGAGCCAGCTCTTCTCTCTCAGCCTTAGGATGATGGTAATGGCAAACTACTTCTGAGAAGCCTTGCCAAAAAATGGTAGGGAGTAGGGACTAAACTAAGTAGTTGCCATGGATCAAAAATTGACTTGAAAGTTCATACACAATAAACAAACAATTTCCTTTGGGAAATGATTGCATATCGTCAGCAGGTATCAGATTATATTTATCCGTCTCCTAATTTCTGCCTCAAATAAAACCTCAACAAAACTCTATTTAAGTTCCTTTCTCACATATTTCCACATGTGTGGATGGGAATGATTGAGGCATACTTGTTGGGCTTCTCTCTCTCAAGGGGTTCCTGATGGTCCAATGTTATTATTTATTTATTTATTTATTAAATTTATACCCCGCCTCTCTTCACCCCAAAGGGATGAAGGGGTATATAGAGGCTGAACATACAAGGATTTCTCTCTACATTCAGCTTGGAGGTGGTTAGGAGGCCCTCTTCCCTTGCATCTGGAGGGAGAAGGGTAGTCCATCAGGGATGTTGTGGAAGAGACCTGCCTAGAAGGCACATCTTTTATCCATACCTCCTTTTGTGCAACACAGAATTTGAACATCTGGAGAGAGTTAGTTTGATTTGGAATTGGGCAAGTAGTGAATTTGGAGTATTAAGTAATTCCAAACCTCATGTAAACAATAAAGCAATATTAGTTAATTGTCCAGAACAGAGGTGTCAAACTCACGTCATCACGGCAGCGTCATGTGACATATCAGGACTTTTTCCCCTTTTGCTAAACCAGATGTGGGCATGGCCAGTGCGTGACACATCCGGCTTGCGGGCCAGGAGTTTGACAGCCCTGGTCTAGATAGTATGAAGAGACATAGAAAACTGCCTTCTAGTGCAGGGGTTCCCCCTGCCCCCCGATCCAGGATCCATTGAGAATTGGAGCACGCAAATGGCCGATGAGCAAGCAAAGCTTCGTTTGTGCACTCACTATATTAGGTTGCATGTGCAAAATCATCCCCTACACACACACACACACACACACACACACACACACACACACACACACACACCATCACCGCTGCCACCCCTGCTGCCAGGTCATGGAGCCAGAAATGTTGGGACCACTATTCTAACACAGACCTAGATTTTCACAACCCTGATCTGATAGCCATAGTCTGAAGTCTTTCAAACTATATCTCACAGCTATGAAAATATTGCCAGCTTCATATGTACAACATGCAATGTTACTCTTTTAAAATTAATTAATTAATTACAAATATTATGCATGCTTTCATTTTAAAGCTTATTCATTCATTTTGTAAGTCATGTTAATGCCAACAATATCCTGAATTGCACTTTAGACATTTCAGAACCAACAGGGACAATGTCTGAAATGTACCTCTTTTTATTTCCCAGATTTGTATATGGTTTTGTTTTGTTTTACAATATCTATCTGTCAGCCTTTGAGAGTTTCATTTTTCTTTTTGGCTCCTAGGCTGAAATTCTTATGCACATATATTAATGTAAGTCTCACTGCACAGAGACCTGTAGAACATTGTTCTGTAAATATTGCATTCACAAATTCTTTTCTCTTTATCTTTGCTAATCAGTTACAAATAATTCACATGTAGGTTTAGATTCAGTAGTAGATTTCTGAATAGGGCACATTAGAAGAACAAAATATCCTGATTCTATGGGGCTTTTTGACTCAATGTAATATAAAGTAAGATATAACATTATTTATTTTTACTCAAAGATACGTAAATATTGCCATATTCAATGGGACTTCTTTCTAGAATACCTATGTTAATTAGACTGATAATATACAAATCTGAATGATTGTTGATTTTAGCATGATAAGATTGTGAGTTGTGATATTGAAAACTCAGTACTTCACAACTTGAACATGTTTTCAGTTGTAGTTGATCCTTTAATTGCTAAATTCTGGCCGTATCCCCACTTTAGCATCGACCAGCCAACACTGAAATGAGGAAAATGCTGTCTTATTTCTGTTATTTTGACACAAAGTTAAAAATAACCTCTGTTTGCACTTCTTGAGCCGCTGTTTTGCATCTTGTTCTAGTTCCTATACCCTGGAGTTCTGATAGAAAGGCAAATGAATTAAAAAAGAAGAGACAAAGAAAATCCTGCCAGATTAGAGATGATGCTATTTAATATTGGCTCAAGTAGACACTTTTCTTTCACTTACAATTACTGTAATGCTAGAATTCTTGACTAAAGGGGAAAAAAATCTTGAATTTTAATTCATTTCAGCTGCCAAACAAAGGCAGGGGGAGATGGAGATTAGTGATCTAAAATAAAGGACCTAAAATAAATTCAGCATAAGTCAGTCACATCTGAAACTTAAATGCCTATATGCCATTTGCAGAAGTTTGGTTCAAGAAGATAACTATTTTAGTCTGAATGTTGCCAAACAACATTCTGACTAATTTGCATCTTATAAAAAACTGTATTTAAAGACATGTGTTCTGACAGATGAGTACAATTCAAAATGCACTGACAATGTCTCCTCGAATGGTGATGAAACATTTGCAACCAAATTGCCAAGCCCAAAGCTCAAACCAACAGGATAATTGTTTTATTTTTGAGGAGAGAGAAGAGAGGAATACCCTGTTATGTACATACAGGAAATTCAAAATGTGATAGGTACGTTCCATTTAGAATTATTGATGGGCGTATTCCTGTTTTTTTCCTATGGTTGAAGATACTATTAATCATGTATACATGTATATGAATTTTATGCAACAAACATGAAATATGTCACGTTATTTTAACTGTAGTAGTTGTCAGGAGTGGATAAGTACCTGAACTTATTAGTAGAAAAGAAAAATGTAATTAAAATTGGTGGAATCCAATGAACACAATATAAAATGAAAATAAATGTGGCAATATTCCTGGAATATGAATGCTTGTTAGCAAATATAGTCTTTGTATTACACACTGTAAACATGATTGATCCTAAACCTATCCTGGGGAAAGCTTTGCCAATTATGTAGTAAATCTACAGCTCTAGTTATTTATATTAGCTATATACAATATTTATACATATCTAGTACAAATACATATAGATACATTTAGGCATTTTAACTATGTTTATAATAGATCATTGTCAAAGGCCCCTAAGATGATTGGTTGATAATTTTTTTGTTCACCTTTGTATCTACATGACTGACTGACAGCAAATGTATTCCAAACTGGAAGATTTGAAGCAAGCATACATTGATGATGGATGCTTCTTCTATCCCTACAGAGGTATCATTCATTTGATTTAAACTGGCTTCAGTGACACTCTTCTGCCCTTGAGAGGTTCTTGACTTTTTCTTTGAGAAGTCTGTGAGCTCTGTCAAATTTATTTAAGCTATAGCTATGACACATAGGGATAAACTCCAGCAGGTGTTTTGAAGTTATTAACAAAAAGCATAGGTGATCTTGTTTTGTTGTTGTAATCAACATTTTCAACCTGCATGTGAGCAAAATCTAAAGCTTTTGTTGTGGTTCAGATTTCACTTTCTGGAGAGTGAAACTTTCCTTCTGCCATGCATATAAATTCTTAAACAAGATAGGGACCCTGAAAAAGATGCTTGAGGTTCCATTTCTGCATTTCCTTTCCATCATAAAAACAAAGACAGGAACAAATGGAGATCCTGAAAGTATGAGGCTTACATGATCAAGTTTTCTGTGGGGAGCATGCATTACATTGCTTGGGAGAGTGATTAGAAAAGATAAAAGGCATACATGTTTCCTCCATATAGCTGCTCTTTCTAGAAGTATTTTAACTGGATTTTTTAAAATTTTAATAATCCTATAATGCCATGACATATGGGCCCAGACCTTATATCTAAACACTATAGTAGCATAGAGATGGAACAATTCTGATTGTATCATTTGTTTTATGTTTTTCATAAAATCTTAAAAGCTAACAAAAAGATGAATTTGTTCTTTCACCATGGAGGTTCAATAATGGTC
>JANHGC010005583.1:362397-377933 GCA_027560395.1 Boaedon fuliginosus | reverse complement strand
AATGAGCAAATTCTGGTTCCCTAAATTCTATGCCAAGCCTTTCTTTTAAGAAAAATAAAGCTGGTAGTTACAGCTGGTAGTTAAACTAACATGACCCAATAATCTTCCACATTGTTTTTCCTTCTACATTTATTAAAACTAACTCAATGTAGAGCTGTAATCTTAAGGAAAGAAAAATGGAGAAATTTTAAATGAAGGTAAACCTCTGAAAGCTTTTCATTACTAATGGAGGTGGGATAAGACAGGTATTTTAGAGCTTGCTTGTTTTAAAGCTCTTTTTTTTTGTTCTAAGCGACCTTTTCTCGAGATTCAAATCTACAACTAGACTTGGGGAGCGAAGGAGATTGCAAAGAATATTATAATGGATTTTTTTCTATATTATATATTCTTTGATTTAAAAAAAGATAGACACCACTTATCTCTGTATGATTGTAGGGATACAGTGATGCAGTTTTCTTAATGACAGTAGATAAGTGGCTCACCATTGCCTTTTCTCTCCATATTAGTCTAGTCCTTGTATTGTTCTGAATGTTCATCATTTATTTCCTTACAGTAAAGTTGAATAGACTTGTGACAAGAATATATGCCTAAACTGTTCTTCAGCTGAAGACTGCTTCTAAAAGTAGCATTTTTACCAGAAATATATCAGCCCAGAGTATGCCAGAAAAAAAGCTAAGGTATTGATCTGGGCTTCTAGGAGGCTAAAATAAGTCTCTCCACCAGGCTGCTCTGATTTCTACTATTTGTTCTCAGTAGAAAACAAGTTTTGTCCTTTTAACAAATAATTACAGTGGAGAGACTTGTAATATACTATGACTATATTGTGTGGTGTTTTATTATAAAGTTGGTGACAAATAAGAGACACCAGAAAAGTAAATGTGGAAAAGTAAATGTTCTCTGTGCTGGTGCCGGCCCTCTGGAACCAACTACCCGCAGAGATTAGAACCATCCCTACTTTGTTGGCCTTCCGCAGAGCCACTAAGACCTGGCTCTGTGGGCTGGAATTGATATGGCCCCCAGCTTTTTGGAAGAGTTTGGCTGCTGTGTGATTCTGTAGATAATATTGTATAATCATTGTATTTTAATATAGCCGCCTCAAGTTCCCCTTGACCGGGAAAGACAGGCGGGGTATAAATCTAATACAATAAATAAAATAAATATTTGAAAAGAATTGTCCAATCATCATTTTAGCCTCGTGAACATATTCCTGCTGTTCTGTGAAAAAAAAAAAAAGATTCTGCTTCCACGTCTATGGAAATATTGTAAAAACTCATTTACATTGAAATTATGTCACTTTTTTTTTTGTATGCACAGATGGTGTAGTAAGCTGGCAGAATCTTTCTTGGTTTCAGGCTAAGTGGATGTCATACTAGATCTCTTAACTTCATGTAATATAATGTAAATGCTTGGACCCAGGCAGGGAGGTTTAAAAAATTATAATTTAGGTAATAAGCCGTGATTTAACAAATAATAGTTTAGGGCAGTTTATGAATTTACCTACTGAATAGGCTAATGTAAAAACAAAGACACATTAACTAATTAAGGCCATATATGCAACATATAAGAATGTTTGATTAAATGTCCTGGTCTCAATTAAATGAACTGATCTGTTTATGTTACAGTAGGAAGTCATCTTTCCATTTCTATAAATATTTGATCTGTCAACCTACTCAATGTTAATCTTCTGGTACATAATTTTGAATACTAATTTTGGGTTTTTTCATGTTCAGTGCTCAGAGTCAGGGCAGTCTATAAATTACGTAAAATGAATACATACATTGTACTTATCTGATTGACTATTTAAAAATATTTTCCATTTTTTTTATATAATCTTGTTTTATGTAAACTGCCTTGAACGTTCTAAATAAAACCACAAAATAACATTTATATAAATGAAGTAGCATTGCTGGAAATTCAGACCTGTTATATCCAACATATGCTTTCAAAACTTATTGCATTAATTGCTTTTCATGTTGGTTATTCTACAACAATGTACTGGCTAATCATGAGTTTTCAGACACATTTGGGCAATTTTTAATTCTGTTTCTGCTTATTTTAAACTTGTTTTATATTGCTCAAAAAGAGACAATATAACTGTTCAGAATATATTTAACAAACCGTAGGATTATATCCCTTTATATATGACCCTTTAATCCCTTTATTCAAGTTGAAGTCAGAGTGATGGAATGGAGATGAGCATTTACTGGCCGGATGCCCTTCCTGGTGCTTATGGGGACTTCGCAGCAGATATTTTCACTTTGCATCCCGATAGAGAAATATCTGCCACTGTGTAGGATTGAACTCTCAACCTTCCAATTGGGAAGTGAGTGTCTTCACCTCTAGGCCAGGACACCACTCACAAATGGTAGGAGAGAATGATAGATGTTTATTATGGGAAATCTGCATATCTTGACTGGATTGTGTGTCATACAGCCAGTGTACAACAGTCAATGTGAAGAAATATAATTATAGTTTATAATACAAGGTTTATAGATGTATAAAACCCAAACTGGACAGGATAATTCTGTAGTTCTACAAATATGCAAGCTGTTGATTTCTTCAGAATTCTTCAGTAAATAAGGTATTAACAAGAAAAAGAAAAAAAGGGAGAAGAAAATATCTACTTCCATTAAGAAGCAGGTCAAAGAATCCCAAATGGAGTTTGTAAATAGAATGCAGATATGGTGTAAGTGCTCTAGGTATCCTGTTATCCTATAGCTGGATATGGATAAATCTGACAATTTAGGATTCTCTCAGTTCTCTATGCTCAAATCTTAATATTATTTTGTTCGCCTCATCAATAGCTGCTTATGATTTTCCTGAATCTTTTTCCTGACATACATATTTTTATGCTGACTTTTTCTAACAGTCAGTCTATTGAAGGTAATTTTCCATAACGTAATAGATTTGTGTGTGTTGCACACAACTTTTGCCAATGCAGGCATTTTTTTATTAAATTGGGAACTGCACTGCAAAATTCAGAAAACTGCAAATATCAAAATATAACTATGCTTTGGCTGGTATACCGATTAAGGAAAATTTGAAGTATGGATACTTGAATTTCCCCTATCCAAATTCCTGTAAGAATGTTTTAAGATTTAAGATTGATCTCTGGGTGATTTTGTCTTAATCTTTAGGAGTGGGCTCCCATGTTATGGTAAATCCTTGTATGATTTGTAAACTAAGATCTTTAATGGGGATCATGCTTAAACAAGCATCATGGCTTGTTTAAGGAGCCATAATAATTTATATTGAATTTGTGAGCCCATCCTATGAGGTAAAGTAAAACCAGCAGCAATAATCATTTGAGGGAAATTGAACATAAATCTGTCACGCGAGAGACCTAAAATGCAAACATTCTTCAATTAATTGGAGATGGTTTCACAGACAAAAGGAAAAGATAATCCTAATACTTGTGTTGTAATATATTTCATAAGATATGCGCAGGTGAATAGTTTCATTCAGTTATTTAATCACATGTACTTTTCTTCCTAGACATTTTGGGCAAGTTAAAAAAAAATCACTGCCTTACTGAACTAGGCTTTGAATTTTATTCCAACATTGGCAATCTTGCAAATGAAGGTAAATGTACAAGTCCCAGGATAAGGTTGCAGGATGCAATCCGAGTCGGTCACCGGGACCAGAGGTGTATTTTTTCCAAACTTTTGGACTTGTGCTGGAGCCCATCATCAAGGAATGTCCCCCCCTCTCTCTCTTGTCGAGAGAGAGAGAGAGAGAGAGAGAGAGAGAGAGAGAGAGAGAGAGAGAGAGAGAGAGAGAAAGTTGCTATTGCTACTTGCAAGTTCACACAAACTGATTTTAAACAGTGACAATGTGGTCACCAAAATAATTCATTGGAACATCTATAAACATTATCTTGTGCCGTTAATAAAAGGTTAGTGGGCATATATAATTAATAAAGTAGTCAAAATGAGCAGGTTAAAATATTGTGGGATTTCTGAATACAAAGAGATAAAGTCTTGGCTCATAACACACAAGATTTAACTCTGGTTGAAAAAAAGTATAGATAATTCATGTGGCAATGTCAGGAGATAGTAGAAGATGAAAAATTGGAGAAGATAAAAAATGTCAAGCTCTAGGAACTGAAGCTGAAAGATTATGGCATAAACTGGCTGTGGTCATTCCAAAGGTTATTGGCACACTGTGTGCTATGCCAAAAAACCTTGAACAGCACAAAAAATCTGTATGTTGACAAAATTTTCATTTCTTGATTACAAAAGGCCATACTGGTTGGATCTGCACATATACTATGCTGGTACTTTATGACATGTAGTGAAGAGAAGTGTATTGTTAAACTGCTTAGCAGTGAGTGGCTCCAGACTAGTCATATGTTAAGAGGGGGGGATGGAAGGAGAGGGAGACAGAAAGATGAAGATAGAAGGAGAGGAAGATGGAGAGAGAGGGAGAGAGGGGGAGAGAGGGAGAGAGGGAGGGAGAGAAAGAGAGAGAATGAGAATACTAGTTTGGTCTAGTTGTTAGGGCACCAGGATAAAAACCTGGAAACTGAGTTCTAATACCACTTTAGGTATGAAAACCAGCTTGGTGACTTGGGGCCAGTCCCTCTTTCTCAGCCCAAGTCACTTCACATAGTTGTTGTTTTGAGGAAAATAGAAGAAGGTAGGAGTACTATGTATGCTTGTCACTTTGTTTATAAAAATAATAAAGGCAGGGTAAAAGGCAGCTCAACTTCACTTGGTGCTGACTAATTCTTGATTTACCTTGCATTTTCTCTACCATCTTTATTATTATTTTTTTTAATTTCATCTTCTTTTTCCTCTTTTCCATTCCTTTATCTAAGCTGTATTCTTGTTGTATTTCTTTGGGTGTCCAGAACTCCACTGTTTCTTGCACAAACTAATTAGAAACAATGGCATGACAAAATAGCAAATTATAGTGGTGGTATTCAATTTTTTTTACTACCGGTTCTGTGGGCATGGCTTGGTGGGCGTGGCTATGTTGTTGGCCAATAAGAGGTGGTATTTGCCAGTGTCGGCCAATCAGCAGTGGCATTTGCTGGTTCTCTGAATCAATCAAAATTATTGCTACCGGTTGTCTGGAACCTGTCCGAAATGGCTGAATACCATTATGGTACATTAGAATATCAACAAAAATACCACTCGCCTGCAAGCAAGAACTGGAGGGACTACAAAACAAAGTAATAGCAAATAAACAAAAAGCTTCCTCTAGTTCCCCTTGACCAGGGAAGAAAGGCTGGGTATAAATCAAATAAACTTGAAACTTGAAAATACTCTGGGACTTTAGAATCCAAACAGACAAGCATCAGCCACAAAACACCCAAACTTATCAATTTTTGGGAAAAAAAAAGACAAAAATTTCTGTATAGTGGACTCTGTGATACCTGAAGATAACAGAAGAGGAGAGAAGGAATTGGTAACAAATCATAAAGACCTACAAATAGAGGTAGAACAACAGTTGCAAAAGGGAGTACCAATACCATCTTTAGGCAAAACTATAAAACATCTAGAAAACCATTTATACATGATTGGCACTGACAAAACTACCATCAATCAATTGTAGAAGGCAACTTTATTTGGACAGCTTATTTCTTAAAACAATACCTTAACACCATCAAACACAACACCTGTGTTATCCAGTTCCTTGGAAAGGACTTGATAGGTGGACACCAGTCTAAACATCTGGCTATGTAAGCAATCAACCAACCATAATGTAGTTTACCATACCCTCCAGAAATTCAGTATTCAATAACTTAGAAAACAGTATTTCGGAAGTGTCTAACTAAGGCTTGGTTAGAGAGTTTTATCAAAGCAACAATTGTCACTACAACTGAAATACTGTTAAGTCTGATTGAGCGTCCATTTTATTCCTTTACTGGTCTTTCAGACAGGGTCTCTCTGAGTGTGCTGAGATTATTCTTTTAGAGTCTGAATGCTGAATATCTGTTTACAGAAGGGCCCATTGCCTACTTTTTAGTGGGCTTGGAAGCAATCTTATTTCTATTACCATGAGACTAAACAATAAATTAAAATTTGGCATCTATTTGAGGGAGGTTGCAGGGGGCATATCAGGTGACACAGTCAGATTATTGAGTGGGCCGGACTGATATCCCTGGGAGTGTTTGTGATTTAATATATGAGATCAGGATTGTTTACTGCAATACAATGAACTAACCAGTTACAAGCAGAAATATTAATATGTATGTATAGTATGTATGTATTTTTGTAAGGAAGGTGAATTCTATGTGTATTTTTGGGCTCATCTAACATATTGTAGATTCTTTGTTAGTTCCTCTTCTACTCTATCACATCTCTACACTGTCTTTCCCTTTGTTGTCCTTTTTCCTGAAAATGCACTTCTTTTTTTGGTTCATAAATTTTTTATTATTTTTCTTTTTTACACAGTGTATCATTGTGCGAATAAAGTTGTTTCCAGGAATCACTTACATCAGTCCGATTCACATCCCTACTTCTTGTTTTAATATCTTTTAGCAATCAAAATCAAGATATTTCACTATTATATATTATATACATCATTCAATATAATCTTTCTATCTTAAGACAAATAAATTATATTCTTATTCCATTACTCATTAATAGTTTTTATTTTCTGCTTTCTATTATTTAAACTTTAACTTCTTAACATCGCTTAATATAACTCATTAAAAAAATAGATTGACATTAATAATTTCATTTTATAGTTTCATTTAGAAATTTTCTCATACCCCTTTATCTATTCCAACAACAATCTCTAATCATCTTAATTTTATAATTATTCTATTCTATATTTCTCTATATATCTCTTTAATTTTTAATTCCAGTGTATTCTCAACATATTCTCATAAGACATCATATATTCTGTTCATACATTTTCAATTCTTTCATTCAATTTATCAATTTTACGGTTCATTTTTGTAATTGTCATAAACACAATACCAAATTCATTTGTTAAAGATCCCTAATAAGACTAGCTAAAATTCTATTAACCTATTCTGCTTTAACAATCTCTATTTTTCTCTTAAATATAATCATCTTGTATTCTATTCATACATTTTCAATTCCTTCATTCAATTTCTCATATTATCATTATATTATTTAAATATACATAAAACAATTACCTTTCAATAATCTAATCCTTCTATTCTTTACTTTAAAACCTTCTATAAACAATTATTATTATGCTATTCCTCATTCTAATTTATTTTCTAGCTTGATTTACAATCAAACCATATATAATCTTAGTTAACTCTCTTCAACCATCATGTTTTTCTTTTCAAAACAGTTAGTGTCCATAATCTAATTCTTCTAATTTGCCTCTCATCACCACCTCTGCTGTCTCATTATTTCCTTAGTTTAGTTTAAAAATCCTTCCACCTTTAATGCTCCCATGTTACTTGCCATCGTGTATATTCCATTGGATATACTAAGCCAGTCTGCATCTTCTCTTCTAATGTCATTTCCATCTTATTTCGAGGAATCCAACCTCTAAATTTCAGAACCGGGATATTATTTTTCATTTTCTCCACCAACTCCAACGATTCCACTTTTAATAACTCTTTTCTCTCATCTCTATAAAATTTTATTTGCTATGCTGAGCCTCTTATGTGCTGCGCTAATCCATCTCTTTGTTCCTTCTTTTCCGCTTTAGAATCCACCATGTCCACCATGTCATTATCACTCCCTGATTCATCAGTGGTAATTAACCAATTTGAAACACCATCTCCCATATCCATTGTTTTATCAATTAAATCCAATGCTCCCAAGCAGGTGGTGGACATTCCAGAGAGGGTAGAAAGCATCCTATTGAGTAAATATCTCACTTATCACCATCATTTTCTCACAGTTCTTTCTGCCAGCCTGGCAGACACTCCCTTTTTCAAAAGTATCAAACATTCACTTACTGTATTTTCTCCTGAAAAACAGTTCACCATTTCAGTCAAAACTCCAGAGTCACTTTAAGGTTGGCTACATTTTTTTTTTTATTTTCAATGAAAAATTTCTTCTTACCCTTCCGCAATCTCTGTTTGCTCTGTTAGTTTCCTCCTGTGCAATCTTATTTCTGGTTGGTACTGGGCTTCAGAGTGACCATGTTCTGTCTGCCACTTGTCACAGACTTTGGCAGGGGATTTTCTGGACCAGGAGAAGTGGTGCATCTCTCCTCAACCTACCATAAGGTTCCCCTATAATTTGCCCCCCTCCAAGGTGAGGAAGGCTCCGTTTGGATCCCTCAAACATGCAAGCCTGGACCGGGGGCTGTTGCAGTCCCTATGTCCAATATCGCCAGAAGCTCATCCAGAAGTCCTAAAATGCACTTCTGAGCACATTTTGCCTTTGACCCAGAGTTGGGTTTCTACCGGTTTTGCCCAGTTTGGGCGAATTGGTTCTGTTCTGGCTGGTCAGATGAACCAGTTCGGTCACTGACAAGTTGGCAACGATTTTGGACCTCCCACCCGCCCGAAAGCTATTCTGACCTTTATTTCCTGCTTTTCAAGCCCAGTTGATTGGCGTGGCGGTGCAGATTGCCATGTCTCAGTTGTTTTTTGGCAGAGCGGCTGCAGGAAAAGGTCAGTATTAATCATAGTTTTGAATAAAACATGCGCGTGCATGTTGTTAGACTCATTGAAACCCATCCCTGCTTTGACCAGTTGTACCAAGATACTATGGCCTACAACTGGATCATTAAAATCCATTAAAATCCATGAAAAGCTTCCTTAGGTCCATGAACGTCTTCAAGAATTTAAAAGCAGAGAGGACCTATGGAAATGTACAAAGAACCAACACTGGATGGAATCAATGGAGGAGCTGACATCTGGGTCTGACGATAGCTGGAAAGTATGGAAATTATTGAATAGATTGTGCATGGGTACACTAAGATCCAGAGACATTCTGAATAAATGGGTCTATCCAGTAGCTTCTGTTATTTATGATTGTGGTGACATGCAGATAACAACACATATGTATACCTGCCCTTTGTGCCCTGATCAGTGTACACTTGAGGACTTCATGATAGCATGACAGAATGCAATTAATGTTGCTAATTTCTGCCCAAGATCTATTTAACTTGTACATATTTCAATCTTGTATTTTATATTTTAAATTTTATATAATATTGTACTTACTTTAATTGTGATGCTTCTAACACAAATAAACCAACCAACCTTGTATCCTATGCAAAGGACTTAAAATATTCAAACATGGGAGAAAAAATGACTGGACATTTATTATAATACACATTGGAACATATGTCTATAGTAAAATATTTAGTACAATATATTATATTACCTTCTAGTCTAGTTACATGTCACTATTCCAACTAATTTAGAAAAAGGATAATTCATGTTTCTTGCTCTGTATAGAGTTCTCTTTAGGATTCACATGCTGTGGAACTGTGATTACAAATGGCATTCATTATATATGAATGAAGCTTTCATATTTTTTTCTCCCTATCTTGATTTAAAAGAAAAATAAAAGAAACTGGTTTTCAGGTTCCTTTGTAGAGCTTATATCTTAATTGTTCATTCCACCATAGTTAAATATAAGTTTTATAGTTTAATATGAAGTTATTTAAACTTCCTATGATGTTTTTGTATATGGTGATTCTTTAGAAAACACCATTTCTTGATTAATACTAGATTTGTGCAGTAAGAGCTTTACACTGCTTATATAAACCCTATTAAATATACAAAGATAAATATGTTCTATTTGTATTTGTAAAAACAAAACAAAAAATAAAAACTATATCATTCAAGCATTGCCAAATCACATCACGCAAGTTTTACTTGAAAACCTTTGCAAGGTCAGTCTACATATAATTGCTGGTAGTATTTAAAAGACATGGACACACTGAAATGCTAAGGAGATTGCTGCCAGTAAATGGATTTTTGGACTTAATATTATTATGATTATATTCCATAGAAGTAAATTCCACTTACCTAATATATTTTGATGGAGGTGAAAGTCTCACTGAAGAGATAGGACAACAATACCAAATTTTGTTTGAAATATAGAGTCTGTATATGGGCAAAAATCAGAGGACTTAAATAGTCCCAAATCCAGTTGAACCAACAGATTTCAAGCTTTCTTTGCATCATAAATCAGTGAAATATTAAGAAAGTTGGAGAGCAGGGTACAGAACAAAGTCCACTCAGCCATAAATCTCCAAGGGCAGCACTGATCTTATCACTAATATTCCCCTTTAACCTATGTTATTTTTATGAGGATAAAAATGAAACATCTTCATGCAGTGCCATCTTGAATTAAATGAAAATGGGATACATACAATTAGTATACTGGAATATGGAAACGTAATAAATTATGGTCACAATTAATATTCCATTTTATGTTTATCTAATTAAATAATAATTTATTATTGGAAGCCAGTTTGATGTAATAAAACTAGAAACCAGGAGATTGTGAGTTCTAATCCCAACTTTAAAACATAAAACCAGCTGAATGAGCTTGGCCTAGTCACTCTCTCTCAGCCTTAGGAAGAAAGCAATGGCAAAATAGTTCTGAAAAACTTTGCCAAAATAATTGCAGGGACTTGTCCAGGCAATCCCCAGGAATCAACTCATGAATATTTAAATTGAACCTGGATTTCTACCATATGGAAAGGGGTAGGGGTGAGCTCCAAAAATGTTAGCAACCGGTTCTCTGCCCAGTTGCTGGGTGAACATGGCGATGGGAGGGGGGCTAGTCAGCCTCCTGGACATGGCGGGGAGGGGCATTTTTGCCCTCCACAGGCTCCAGAGGCTTTTTTTGAGCCTCCAGGAGGGCAAAAATGGGCTCCCCCAGGCTCTGGAGGCCAGAAATGGGCCTATTTCGGGCCTTCTGGAACTTCAGGGAGGCCCATTTTTCATCCTCCCCAGGAGGCTTACCTCGATGACTGACAAGGCGAAAATGGCCTTCCCGGGGCTCTGGAGGCTCTCCGGAGGCTCTCTGGAGGCCAGAAGCACCCCCATTTCTGGCCTTCTGGAGCCTCCGTGAGGCCCGTTTTTCACCCTCCCCGAGCTTCTGCACAGGCCCTGTACTTACCTGGCATCCAAAATGAGCCACATGGAGACTCCTGGGAGGAGTGGGGTGGGAGGGGAGGGGTAGGATGGGCAGGGTAGTGCCAGGCAGGGGTGTGTTTTAAGGGTTCACCAAACTGGGCAGACTCTTAGCTAGAGAATTGCCTGAACCCATGTGAACCCGTAGCATCCCACCCCAGAAGGGGGGTTTCTGGCATTAATTACACTGGCACCAGATGCAATAGCAAAGAAATGTTGTGGACCATTTATCTTGTAGCAACTCAAACATCCTTTATTGTTTGCACTTAAACATCAGAAATAACATATCTGCTTTTTCATGTCAAGATACTGGTTGTCCGTGACCTGCAACAGTTCATTTAGTGACCATTCGAAGTTACAACAGCACTTTCACACTTACCACCCTTGCAGCATCCCATGGTCACATGACCATATCCAGACTCTTGGCACCTGACTCATATCTATGACAATTGCAATGTCCTGAGATCATGTGATCATCTTTTACAACCTTCTGACAAGGAAGTCAATGGGGATGGAAGCCAGATGCACTCAACAGTGTTACTAATTTAACACCTCCAGTGATTCACTTAACAACTGTGGCCAAAAAGTTCATAAAGTGAGGCAAAGCGCAAATGCCTCACTTAAAAACCTGTACTGTGGCTTTTGCCATCAATTTATCCTTTAGCATTCATTTTACACTGATCAGTTTGGGATATAATTCAAGAAGTGCTTTGGGAGGGGGACTGGAATGGATTCCAGGGGATTTATATCTGAGTAAATTTAAAATGAGGACGTTGATCAGTTCCAAACCATACTGACATATGTGAGAGTAAATCCTCCTGAACACCTCTTCTGAGAAATGTACCTACGATTGTTTTTTCCCTTGTTTCCCAGGATTTTTGTAGACTTGACTTTCTCTTCCTGCTCTTCAGTAAATGTCAAAAGATCTGTAAATATTGAGAGGCTAACTTGAGTTTTGTTGTATGTGTGCACAGAGATAAAACTTGTGATTTTAAAAATCTAGTTGGCTTTTTTTTTTTAACTTTGGGGATATTTTGGGTGGGGGAGATTCTCTATATAAGTAGAAACTGTGAAAATAGCTGACAGTTCTCTGCTACAGCCATCTGTCATGTAGCTGTGACATATGTTTGATTTGTTTATTCAGGACTGGTGTAAATTGATACATTGAAGCAATGTTTGGCTTTAGCGATTAGCGAGTATCTGAACAGATACAAGAAGTACATGCCTGCACACACTTTCCTAAGTCTGATAAAATTTTCAAAGGAATGGTCATGCACAGAAAAGCCTATCCACTTTCCTCACACATATGCAACACCTACCAGAAAGATTATGAGGTTGGTTTCACCCAGTTCTTGTAAACTTGGCATGGTTCACCCTCAACTCTATCTAATTCAAAGGAAATTCCTCTATATTCATGAGGACCAGCAACTTCAGTACCCTCTATCTTCTTGTTCTCCACCCTGTTGGATAGTGAGGGCGATGGTGGCCAGAGCTACAGGAATTTAAGTAACATGGTTAAAAGCCATCTGTTGGGCAGAGCAATTAAATTAATGTGTTTAAGCTTGCAATTTGCAGCCCTACCAAAAATGCTGCCACTCTTATCCTAATCACGAAACTTGGGATAAATGTGATAGTGAAAGATGTTCCCTTTTGGTTTCATAATAGGGATTAACTTGCCTTGTTTCCTTCTGCTATCAATGTTCTGGAAATTTGCGGGGGGGGGGCGAGTGTGCTAAAGTCAGCTACCTGCAGCAAGGACTCCATCGTTTACCTTGATATAATTCGTAAGATAAAAGGGGCTATGCATATCTTTGGATGGATAATTTAACTGCCTGTGACGTTTATTCAATACTTGATAGCAACAGTCAATACAAGCCAGCGGTGTGTGTGTGTGTGTGTGTGTGTGTGTGTGTGTTAGTTACCTTTGAAACAGCTCAAGCCTCAAGAATACCACGCTTGCCCCTCCTTCTCACTCGCTTACAAGCCCCGGCCAAGGGAGGGGAACTTTCTCGCCGAGATTGGCTGCTTTGCTCCCTTGCGCACCTGGAAACGCGCGCAGGCTGGCCGTGGGAAGGGCGCCTGAAAGTTTCTTTCCTTGGCAAACGGGAAAGGCAGAGGGACGCGCTCAGTGGCAAGCAAAAAAAAAAGCGAAAGGGAGGCGCCTTCCCGCAAAAGCGCTCGCTTGCTGGGAAGGGTCTATACAAGGACGAGGGTCGAGGACTGTCAGGCGAGACAGTCCTGAGCGCGCACCAATTCTCCCAACGCCACGGCTCCTTTGCCTTATGACTAAAGCTCCATTGAAATCTCTCTCTCTCTCCCTCTCTCCCTCTGATTATAACATCGCCTCTCCTCCCCAGCCCGGTTGGTACTGAAGCTCCCTCCCGCGTCCGCTCGCGAACGATCGTGGCTTCTTGCTTCTTTGGATGGCGACTGGGTGAAACCCAATCCGAGCCGAGGGGAAAAAAAACTTTTGCGGGGACGGGGAGCGAGAGCTGCCGCCTCGGCCTTGTCAGACCCCCACTCCCCGGTTCAGTCCAGCGGAAGGACTTTACTCCCGGGGAAGCGGAGAGCGCTTTGGCTGCGCGCAAAGGAGCTGCACCTGTCGGCGTGCTTTCTCCGGCGGGGATCGAGAGCCCCGTCCGTTTGCGCGTGTTCTCTGCCTCCAATAGAGAGGGCGACTGGAGCGCGTCGAGAAACGCCGGCGGCGCTACAAAAAGCCTTTTTGGCTTCCGAGGCTTCGCTAGGGCTGCCGCCTCTCTGGTGCCTTTCTCTAAACCGAGCTCGGACTCAGCTCATTGAGCGCAGGATCCCGAAAGGCTGCACGTTTGGGGGAGGCGGGGAGGTGGAAAAAGTCCCTCCAGATAAAACAAGAGGGACCCCTCGGGCTAACCCGGGGGTCGCCCGCAGACGTTATGGTGACTTGGAGGCAGCTGTAAAGGAGCCCGGCGGCCGGTTGTCGCGCGGCAGCTGGACTGGGAAACCAACCTCTGGATCACTCGTCCTTTTCCCCCTCCCCCTTGGCTTTTTTGGAGTTCCTGCCGAGGGAGACGTTGCCCCCCCCCTCTCTTCCCCGAAAAAGGCTACAGCTCCGAATTGCGCTCCCGCGCTTGAAGTGGGAAAGGCTCGCTCTCTTCTCTCTCGGCTTTTATTGAGAAATCGACCCCTCTGTTTTCCGGGATCCTGGGATGTAAGCTCCTCCATGTGAGAAAATCTGCGCCTTTCGCCTCGCCTCCCCCTCCTTTTGCAGAGCAGCTGCTCTTGCTTTGACTCCCGGTGGACGGAAGAGAGAGAGAGAGGAGAGGGTGGGGATTTCTTTCTCTCTCCCCCCTCCCCCTCTCTCTTGTAAATTCAATGGATATGAACTTGGTGGCTTTGGAACCTCGTTGGTTTGGGATATCGAGGTGCTGAGATCGCCTTCTGGATCGACGGAAGCAAGTTCGTTGGAGAGAAGGATTTGTCGAGGAGCAAGATGCCTCTGGCTACCTTCTACTTCGTGTTGCCCTTAATGGGTAAGTGCCCGGTGCGTTAAATCTTTGGTATGTGACTCGGTAGAATCTTTCTGGGCTTTGGGAGTTGCAAGCAGTAACTGATTGCCGACTGATTGTCTTTGAAAGACCCGGTGGTCTGTCCATTTTAGACCAGTGTTTGCAACGCGGAGAATGGATTTTACACTGTAATTCAGCGCCTGCTTACTTGGCTGTAGGTCTCGTTGGGATTCAGTTGAGCTTACTTCTGAGTAGAACTTACACAGGGTGGTGCTGTTTGCAAAAGATAATGCTGCCTTTTGGTTTTTAAACTGGAAGTAAGTTGGAAGGAAAACTTTCCAGTAAATTCATCTTTATTAGAAGAAAAGTGAGGGTTGCATTATTGTTGCATCCTGCCTGTTCTGAGCTGTGGCAGTCTACCGTGGCTTGCAAATACTGTAGATATGGGGTGTGTTTGAGTGCACACAGGCCAATTTGTTTGTTTGTTTTTTATTGGAAAGAAAATAAAAAATTAAAAGATGACCATATTGGTTATAGCAAAAACTCTGGACGGAAGAGGCATTTACAAATCTGGTTGTTTTTAAATCTTTCCAATGGAAGACATCCGAAGCCTAGCTTTTTTTAAAAAAGCTGAAGTTTGAAAGATTCCTGGACATTTAAGAATATTGCTCTTATTTGACCTTTTTCCTGACTGACCTTAAAAATACTACCTTCATGCAAATGAGTATTTAACTTCCTAATGCTGTTGTTAGAGCATGAACGGAAAGTTTCTGTACTTTGAAAGTTAACCTCCATAAATATGGGTTTTCCAAAGAAAATGAAACGGGGGGCTGTAAAATGGGGGGGTAATAGGCAAGCTGACTATCTTACACAGCTGGTGCATTGATTTGGCAATGACTTTTTAAAACATTCAGTTTTAAAGAATTTCCTGAATTTCCTGCCAAATTCTCTTTGGTGTTTTGGCTATCCTGAGAAAGGCAACCAAAGCCAAGCTCTCCCGGCTGCCG
>JANHGC010005583.1:308922-327940 GCA_027560395.1 Boaedon fuliginosus | reverse complement strand
TTGCTGGCTGGGGACTTCTGGGAGTTGAAGTCCACCCATCTTAAAATGGCTGACGTTGGGAAACACTGTTGTAGATGTACCGTAGTGTTTGCAGCTGTCCTGCTATCTTGTAGCAAGAGTAGCAGAACACGATGTCCCTTTAAAAATTCACCACTTTATTATGCAGGTAATGAAGTGGCTTATGTGCAAAAGTGCGTGCAATAAATTTGCTTATAAGAATAACCCAGAACTACTGGAAAGCTAAGGTTAGTTCTTTTCCCTTAATAGGTTGCTGTGAATATCCATTTTAAATGGCAATGCAATGAAATACATTAGCAGTGAGTTAGGATTCCAGAGAACAGTGTTCTTTCAAGCCAAGGAGACTTCAATCTAGTTCTTGAACTATACAATTCGTGAATCATTTCAAGTTTCCTATTTCTAAAATCTTTTCCACAAACTCACTGGGGTTGCTTGTGCCCTGATATTTTCCACATGTGATGAATGTATAACTTTCTAGTGCAGGGCTGTCGAACTCCCGGCCTGCGGGCCAGATCATCACACACTGGCCACGCCCGGTTTAGCAAAGGGGCAGGGGGGAAGTCCTAATACTCACGTGATGCCGCCATGACTACGTGAATTTGACACCCCTGTTCCAGTGTGTTTTTAAAAGGATTTTGATGAGGAAAGTTACGCAACTCTCTTTTAATCAAGTTCCCTACTTGCCTTGTATAGAACACCTGAAGAATTGAAGCATTCCAGCAAAAGGGAAGGGCATTTGGATTTTGCAGTCCATACCAAGATGCACCACAACTTTGTGTAGTTTGATAAAATTAAGATTTGCATTCAGCCTGGTTCTCTGCCATTTGTTTCATATTTTCTATTGGCAGAATTAGCATGCTAACAAGCCAGAATCCAAAGATCTTGACTGATAATTAAATCATGCTTAAAGAAATATCTGCAAGCTTATGGCTATTCTGATTTAAATGTAACTATTGCCTATGTAAAAGTCCCCCAAAGTCTGAAAAAAAGCTTTTATGTACCTGCATTTCAAGGATGAAGTTGAAATTGCCTGATGATCCCCATCCATCATTCTGGACTTTGAATTGGACTGTATCTTCCTTTTAGTAAAGTCTGCACTTTATTCTGAAAGAGAGGGACTTTTTTTCAGATTTATTTTTTGCACTAAAGAACTATTTCATCAAGAAGGTGATATAGACATTTTAGAAATACTGGTACTTTGTTAGGAACGGGGTAGGCAGGAGTGTGTACAAAGAAAGCCTTGTTTCTTCAAAAGTCTAGAGTGGCTTAACACTCGGACTATAAATGATTTTTGTTTCATCCCTGTGCAAATAATATTGTGTGTTTTGGTACAAAACTAATCAATGTATTGAGCTCTAAGGCCACTATACTTAGCCCTTAAAAACGGTGACACGTGCAGCATAACAAATACTTTGTCTTGTTCTAGCTTTATATAGCAAACAAAATATTGGCAGGGACTAAGATGGATTACTGCCCAAATGTGGATGTTTACTTTTTGTGACATTTCTATTTAGAAGAGTTTTGTAGAAGAGTTGATGTATTGGCATATACAATCCATTACAATGTCTCCTTATTTTAAATGTTAGTTATATAAGGCACTAGCTGATTACCTGGCCTTGCTTGGGTTTTTTTTAAAAAGAAGTATATTTGTGCCACAGCGTTTGCGGGCCTTCTAAAGCTCCTGGCCTCCCTCCCACATCTCTGTTTCAAGGGCAGGCTGGGCTCTAGGCCAAGGGCAGGCCAGCTCTGAGAAAAGGCAGCCAGAGCTTGACAGGGGCATTGGGCCACAGCCGTTTGCAGGCCTTCTTAAGCCCCTGGCGCCGACTCCCACATCATAGGCAACCTTATTTGGGGTGGGCTGCTCCATGTGTCTTGGGCCCGTCGCTGCTGGGGCAAATCCGGAATTTATATGTATAAAACATGGCGCATCAGAGGTTTGAATATGGTGCCTCAGTCAGTTTGAAAGCTGCACGTGCTTAGTAAGGAGAGGTAAAACCGCATGTGCTCAAGAGAGTTGCTACTTGTTATTGAAGAGTGCCCTCTTTGTGCCCCAAAAAAGGTGTCAAAAAGGACACCTACAGTGCTTTTCTTACTACTCTTTTCTGCCAAGTTTGAGGTAGATTGCTTCAAAACAGAAAGTTTGTATAGAGCACTAACAAACACACATCCACACCCCACCTCTTTTATAGATATAGATTGGCCAGTCCCCAGCTGTCTTCTGAACAGCCACCGAGGTCCTGCTGAACAATACTACAGTGAAGTGGTTGAAAACATGCACAAATGTTCACCTAGCAGTACTTTTATTTTTTTTTAAATTAAAATCACATTTAAACTAGGATTGAGGCAAATACTGCTCTGCCTTACGAATGATTAAATTCCTTATTGGGCCAGCAATTGCTTTATGAAATCAGGATTATCCACAAGGATGCGTCCTTTTCCACAGCATTTCCACAAGAGAAGCAATCTTGATTGATTGTGGCTGATGTTTTCATGATAAAAATGCCTTTATATAGCCTTACATTGAATATGCACCTGTATTCAACTTCATGTATGTAATGCCAAGATTTGCACACTTGGAATGCTTTTGTTTTATCAATAGTCTATTGTAAGGTGTTGTTCATATTTACATGGATGTAGAATTCTGAAAAGTTTTTCCCCTTTAACATTGTAAGAACATAATACTGGGGGGAGGGGTGTGTGCTTAGGATGGTAAAACTTCCAAGCCTGAAATAATTCATTTTACAAGGGTATAAAATATTAGCCCCTCCTCTTTGTTTAAAGAGAGCAAAGGTTGCATTTCTAAACCATGGTTGTCCAAAATTTTGGTTTGCTGGGGCCACATTGAATAAAGAATTGTCTTGGGCTGCATTTAAAATACATAGTATAATGTATATAAATCACACAATGTCAAAAGTTTATGATCCTGTGGGGCCACATTATGGGCCTATGGACCACCAGTTGGACGGGTCTGGACTAAATATTTTTGTGACGGAACTCAAGTATAATTTTTCCTGCTCCCTCCAAAGGAAGTAAATCAGCCAACATCCTATTTGCATTCTTCATATCTGGTGTATTTCCAGGCACCTTATTAAAACTGCTTGAAGTTCTTTGTCAGCTGTACCACGTTGAACTAAATCTATAGGTGTTTGTTAAGCTAGCTTACAATCGCAATCAATCAATGTCAGGTAGCCGGCTAATCAGAACTTTGTTTAATGGAACAGAAGGACATCAACAGTCAAAAAAGTAAAACTGAACGCAAGAAGAGAGGAGTGAGGGAAGCTTGATAGCTTGATATAATAGCCACCACTAATCAGAGCTTTCCCAGCACCACGTGAATCGACCCAGAACGGACCACCCAGCACCAATCATCCTTCCCATCGCACACCCAGTGATGTCAGACTTCAAGGCATCCGGCAGCCACCCATCCAAGCACCGCACCTATGTCTGTCGGCGCAAGACAGAAGCTGACAGTTTTATGCTGAAGGAGCTAGTACACTAAAATTCTATTCAAACTTGGGGGAAAGAGTTCCCATGCAGAGAAAATGTGTATTAAATTACAATTCTTGGGTTTCCTCATTTTTAGTCTGTAGACAGTATTGCAAGAAGCAGGTGCAGGTTTTTTGCCTGTTCTCCACCCAATCCATGTCAGTTTGGGTGAATTTATGCAACACATTCCAATTTGATACCTTGCAATATCTCCTCACTGCATCTGGTTTTGCTCATCCTACAGAACCATGATTTTAATTACGGGTTATTCAAGAACCTACCATTGGTTAGACTGGCAACACTTGTTAATAAATCAAGCTGACTTCACAGTTACATTTGTACCAGTGGTGGGTTTCTACCGGTTTCCACCTATTCGCGCTGTCCCCGTAGCTTGCGCTCTCCCAAACTGTCACTGTAGCTTACCGTACTCTCCTGCACTGTCCCCGTAGCTTGCTGAGCCCCCTGCATTGTCCCCATAGCTTGCCGCATCCCACACTGTCTCCGTAGCTGGCTGCACTCTCCCACACTGTCCCCATAGCTTCCTGCGCTCTCCCACACTGTCTCCGTAGCTTGCTGCACTCTCCCACACTGTCCCCGTAGGTTGCCGCGCTCTCTCGCACTGTCCCCGTAGCTTGCTGCACTTTCCTGCACTGTCCACATAGCTTGCTGCATTCTCCTGTGCTGTCCCCATAGCTTGCCGCACTCTCTTGCATTGTCCTCGTAGCTTGCCACGCTCTCTTACACTGTCCCTGTAGCTTGCCGCACTCTCCCGCACTGTCCCTGTAGCTTGCCACACTCTCTTGCACTGTCCCCGTAGCTTGCCGCGCTCTCCCGCACTGTCCCCATAGCTTGCAATGCTGTTCCACACTGTCCCTGTAGCTTGCCGCATCCCCCACACACTCCCGCCGTGGAATGTGCACGTGGTGTTGGCGTGCACCCAATCCTCTGAGCCACCAATGGTAAGTGCTTCAAGATTTTAAATTTTAACTCCCAGTTAAGCAAGAGTTAACTTTGCAAGTGAGTGGGGACTGGGGGCGGGGCTAGTTAGTGACTTTGAAAAATACGGGAAAAATACAGCAATTTTTTTTTCCGGGATGGGGGCGGGAACGAGGAGTAAAATCCGGGACTTTCCCGGCCAAATCGGGATACTTGACAGGTATGCCCCCAAGAACCAGTTTATTATGGTCACAGAATAGAACACAAATACAGCAAAGAAGTGTAAAATATACAAAATTGTGAAAATCCCCCGCCAGGGATGTTAACTAATACAGCGGTTGCCTTTTATGAGTTTAATGAGGAAAAATTGGAGACCTGGAAGATAATAAATGGAGAACTGTCCTCTAGGCAGTACTATACCTGGTCATTGCACCCAGAATGATCTAGTTTTAGTAAAGACATTAGTTTGGTTCTGCCATCCTTGTGCATACGGCAGTGTAGGAGGACATGCTCAACAGACTCAACCTCAGCACTACCACAGGGGCACAGCCGCTCTCCTACTGGTATCTTCTTAAATCGTCCTTCTAATAGGCTGAGGGCAAGACATTGAAGCATGCTAAAGTGAAGTCTCTTCTAAATTTAGGAATTGTTAAAGTATAGAAGTATGAAGCCACCTTCAGCCCATAATTACTGGTTTTGTTGTAGATCAGCGGAAAGCATGTTTTATTGGCTGTTGCTCTTAGATACTGTAGATCTAAGTCAACTAACCATTGGACTATCCCGAATTGGGGTTTCTTGAAGCTGTAGTCACCCACAGCTTCCCTCAGAAAACCTAAAAGATGAAATTTCTTCATCAGCTCTCTCATCCAGATATGAGTCGATGAGCATCAAAGAAAGTTAGCTGCCAGGAGGTGCTGAAAAAAGCCACCATTTGAAGGTATTAGTCCATGACATAACTCATAGCTATAAAAGTCAGAACTGGTTGACCTAAACCTATCGTTGCAGTGAAAATATGAAAACTAAATACACATTATTTTGCATATCAAAATATTTAGTGCTGCAAAGAAATAGAATATTTAGTAATGGAAGTTCTTTTATTTGTCAACTAAAATTATCAAATTGAATAGCATGGACAGTAATTTATTTTTAAAATGTTTGACTAAAGCACCTGAAGGCCAGACAAGGAATAATGCATGGAAACTGAAGAAGGAAAGATTCAACCTGGAAATAAGGAGAAATTTTCTGACAGTGAGAACAATCAAATCAATGGAACAGCTTGCCTTCAGAAGTTGTGGGAGCTTCAGCACTGGAAGCTCTCAAGAAGAGACTGGACTGCCATCTATCAAAAATGGTATAGGGTTTTCTTGGGCAGGGTGTTAGACTAGATGACCTACAAGGTCCCTTCCAACTCTGTTAATCAGTAGAAAAACCTATTTAAATATGATGTTTATCTTTTAGCGTGATCACTTGTGAAAAATCTATGTCAAGAAATCTTCTATGAGCAAAGGTTACGGCTAAGTACAATGTTATTTCAGTCTTTCAGACATGTGGTTGCAGACTTCAGAATCCAATTGAAGAGATGGATTCTCGGCTTAGAGTTGGATTCTCGGAGCTTGGTGGCTTGCTTGAAGACGTTTCATAACCCAATTGAGAAATGTTATCAGTGAACGACTGTGGGGTTTACTGCTTGTTTATATATAGTAACATGTCCTGCCAATTTTAATGGGGTGTGGCAGAAACAACAAAGAACCAAAAGGGAAAAAAAGACACCTCTGCTGGAATCTCTATCTAAACTGGAGAGAGCAGTCAAGAGGGATCCCAAATCGTTATATTGCAGAAAGCAGCTTAAGCCAGCTCTCTCCCAGAGATCTTTGAAGCTTTATCTTGTCATTCCCAAAGGAATGCAGTCAATCTGGTGAGATTCTTGTAACAATAAACTACTGTTGATATTCTTCATGAGTGGTTCTGCTTATTTTTTCTGAAATCATCCCTTTATAAATAGTGTCAGGCCTATGCATCAAAATCTAGTTAACTAATGGCTAGCACTATTTTGGTGCTAGATAACATAATTCAAGATTTTAGACTTAGTCTGCTGTGGTAACAATAGAGACTCTAGATTGTTTCCTTTTTTTTACTGAATGCCCAAGGACTGCCACTCTTTCCCCCAAGTAGTAGCCATTGAAAAATACAAATAATTTGTTCCAAGACACTGAGTGCAAGATGCAAGAACCCTGATTTCAGGAAGGCAATACCTGTGGATATTGCCATCTCAGAGGATGCAACTCTTTCCAGCTTGAGTTGGAACATGGAGGGAGAGGAACTCCATCTGTTTTAGGGCAACTGATGAAACTTTTTATTTTATTTTAAGCCTGTTATACATAAAAATAAATAACATTTAAAAATATTTACAGCAAAGTTGACTGCTTTCAATGATTGCAAGTCATCATTCTGCAGAAAGCTTCTAATTCAAATTGACTTGGAGAAATGTTAGCATTTAAATATCCTGGGCACCCATTTTTAAAGGCCATGTGTTAGTGAAAATGTATTGCAAAGAATCAGCACTTCTAACCATAGGAACTAATAAGTTTGGCATTGCAAACAAGGGACCTTTGAACCTCTTCAGGCAGAACAGCATGGATTTTATAACCACTGAGGATTGTTCTAAGTTAATTAACATTTACAAACTAAATAAAATAATTATCCTGGAAAGGGGAATTTGAAAATAATTCTGGTAGTTGCCTTCACAGAAGTGTGGCTTTAAAGGCATGTATGTTACATGTGAATTTCAAGTTTTGTATTAAGGTTCTTGAGAGACTGTAATACATTTCAAATATTTTCTATCAGTGAAGAGAGATTAATTAATAGATAAACAATATATATAAAGAATTATAAGAAAATCAGGCTTTAACACATACATATACACGCACGTTGTGTGTGTGAGAGAGAGAGAGAGAAGAGAGAGAGGGAGAGAGAGAGAGAGAGAGAGATAAAGCCTGATTTTCTTATAATTCTTTATGTTGTCTTTATGTGGAATGCCTTCTGCTTTGGATTGCATTTTCTGTTTATTTGTTTTTTCTTTAAATTTGATTCTGCCTTTTATGTATCAAAACATAAAAGAATTGAAAATATAGACCAAGTTAAGAAATAATGAAATACTTTCTTCTGTCCTGGGATTTTGTGTCTAAGCATTGAAGTATTTTGTTGCTTTCATGGGGCATTGTTTTGTGAAATTTCTAAGTTTTGCTATTTTTAATGCTAGCCACTAAATCACATTCCTCTCTGTTTGAAGTCATGAAACAGACAGATGGCGGTAAATGTGGCGTTTTAAAGCCATAGCTCGGGAAGAGGTGACTGCAAAGTATAAACTTAGCTTAAGAACAAATAAATATAGAAGTGATTTTACCAAGGATGCTTTCTATTACTTCCTTGCAGACAAGATTGAAACATCCCATGATGGTTTTTTAAATTTGTTGATGTAATGCTTACTTTTACAAGGAATGAAATAAAATGACAATATGTTGAGTACTATTTATGAGTTTCTTAAATACTTCACATTTTTTGTTTTGGTATGGGGGCGGGTTGCATTTATATATGTAAATAAATGTCATTTTCTGAATTTTTTAAAGATTAGGGGTCACATATGCAAGATGAGATTGAAAAAAACAATAAACTGTTAAAATGGTACAGTTTCAGATTCAGTCGTCCCACCTTATGCTTAATTTCAGTTTTCTTATAATTAGGGCAGAGAAAAGAACTATCCAGAAGAAGGATATCTTCAGCTGCACTCTGGAGGGTTATAATTCACTGAATGTGTAACTGAAGAGGAATAGCAGAGTGCCTGTGGATAAATACTCAAAGATCATTGTACTCAAGCATATTTCTCCCAATTTTCTGTCCATTTATTTTTCATACAATTATACAGGAGGGAATAATAAGTCACAAAAAAGGATCTCTCTAGAGACCAAGAGGAAATTCTTCCATTGAGCAGGACAGGAAAAGTTTGGAAATATTGCTCTTACCAACACTGCTGATCAAACAGAGGTCCCTAACTGGTGGTCCACGGACCACAGGTGGTCCGCGAGAAAATTTTGGTGGTCCATGGCACGCGTTCTCTCTCTCTCTCTTCTCTCTGTGTGTGTATGTGTATGTGTCTCTCTGAAAGCAAGGCTGAGCCAAGCCAGAGAGCTTTCTTCAGGGCTGTTCGCTACTTTCTTATCTTTTGCTAAGGAACAAGAGCATACACACCAAATCTCCTCCTCCTGCTCCCCACTCCTTCTCCTCTCATGACAGGCTGTGGGTGGCTGGGAGGGTGCAGGTGCATGGGGAGACCTTTGCTGCGCTTTAGCCAAGCCCCATTCACTTGAGGAAGGTCTCCCCAGTCACGAGAGGAGAAGGAGGGGGGAGGAGTCACTGCGCTGTGACTCCTCGTTCCTCACCAAGAACGGATTTCAAATGATAAGAAAGTGGAGGAGAGCTCTCCGGCTTGGCTCAGCCTTGGCTTTCAGAGAGAGAAACAGATGCAGAGACATAGAGAGAGAGCAAGTGTGCATGAGAGAGATAAACACACACACACACACACAGATAAACATACATACATACATACATACATACACCCACATAGAGATAAAGACAGATAAAATGAAGGAAGGAAAGTAAAATCGGAGGAGGAAGGAAGGTGAAATCAGGAGGAAGGGAAATCAGGAGGGGGGAAGGAAGGGAAAATCAGGAGAGGGAAGGAAGGAAGAAGGTGAAATCAGGAGGGGGAAGGAAGGTGAAATCAATGGGGCAAGGAAGGAAGGTAAAATCATAGGAGGAAGGAAGGTGAAATCAGGAGGGGGGAAGGAAGAAAGGTGAAATCAAGAGGGGAAAGGAAGGAAGATAAAATCAGAGCAGGGGGAAGGAAGGCTTAGTGAGCGGCATGCTGGATTCATACTGATGGTCCCTGGGATTTAAAATTATGAATTTGATGGTCCCTGAGGTCAAAAAGGTTGGGGACCTCTGGCTTAAAGTATTAGAAAGATGCTAAAGATTCTTCTGCCTCGCTTGAACATGTATGCCAGGGAAGGTTTATTCTTCATCTTGTTGGCTGAATTCACTCTCCTCATTTATTTTGAATATGTAGAAATACAGTAGTGCTTAACACCGACTCATCGGAAGGTGTTGGAGGAGTGAGTTGGGATTCCCTGAGCAGATCCAGCTGAATTAAAGAACTTTTGTCCAGTCTCCAACCTTTCCTTTTTAGGGAAGGTTGTTGAGAAGGAGGTGGCACTACAGCTCTATGAATCCTCCATGAAGAAGCGGATTATCTGGACCCCTTTCAGTCTGGCTTCAGGCCTGGGCACAGCACTGAGACAGCATTGGTCATGTTGGTCAGTGATCTCTGGCAAGCCCAGGATAGGGGTCATTCCTCTATCCTTGTGCTATTTGACCTCTCAGTGGTGTTCGATACCCCTGACCATGGTATTCTTCTGCAGTGGTTTGGGGGATTAGGAGTGGGAGGCACCATGCTTCGATGGTTCTCCTCCTACCTCTCGGACCATATGCAGATGGTGCTGGTGGGAGGGCAGAGGTCAAGCCCGAATCCCCTAGCATGTGGGGTGCCTCAGCGTCCGGTCCTCTCTCTGTTCCTATTCAACATCTATATGAAACAGCTGGGTGAGGTCATTCAGGGGTTCGGGGTGCAGTATCATCAGGTTCATCTCCACCTCGAACCAATCCAATGATGCCACCAAAGTGATGTCCCAGTGCCTGAAGGCTGTGGGGATCTGAATGAGGACCAACAAGCTCAAACTCAACCCTGACAAGACTGAGTGGCTCTGGGTCCCTACTTCTTGGACCATCCAACATTTGTCATCATTGGAAATAGGGGAGGAGGTGTGGACCCCCTCTGAGAGGGTTCACAATTTGGGTGTCCTTCCAGACCTACAGCTAAAATTAGAAGATCACTTGACAGTTGTGGTCGGGGACCTTTGCCCAGGTTCATCTGGTGTACCAGTTGCGGCCCTTTCTGGACTGAGAAGCATTACTTACAGTCACTCATGCCCTCATCACCTCACGGTTAGATTACTGCAATGATCTCAACTTGAGGCTGGCCTTGAAAAGCATTCGGAAGCTTCAACTGGTCCAGAATGCGGCTGCGCGAGCAGCCATGGGTGCTCCCCGATACACCCATTTCACACCACCCTTGCGTGACTTGCACTGGCTCCCAGTAGGCTTCTGGGTTCAATTCAAGGTTCTGGTTGTTACCTTTAAAACCCTAAATGGCATTGGACCGGGTTACCTTTGACGCTGTCTCCTGCCACCATTTGCCGCCCAGCGCCCCATGAAGTCGCACAAAGTGGGCCTCCTTTGGATACCATTGGCCAGGCAGTGTCACCTGGCAATTACATGGAGGAGGAGGGCCTTTTCCGCAGCAGCATGGCCCTCTGGAATGATCCGCCTCTGAACTCCAGAGTGTCCCAGACCTAAGAACCTTCTTCAGAGTATTAAAGACCTGGCTTTTCCGGCAGGCTGGACTAGTTTGACCCACCGAAATCTAGTAATTTTTAGGGGTTTTTTAAATGGTTTATATCTTATATATTTATATGTTTTTATCAATGTTGTGAGCCGCCCAGAGTCCTGTGGGATTAGGTGGCCTACAAATCCAAATAAATAAAATAAAATAAAATAAAATAAAAGTTTATGAATCCTTTGATTTCTAAACGTTTCTGCATAAATAGGACCTAGAATGTGACCTGTTTACTACACAAGTCTTAAAACTAAATAAAGAGAATCCAGTTAAGTAAATGAGTAGCAATAGCAAAGCACTTAGACTTATATGTCACTTCACAGTGCTTTCCAGCCCTCTCTAAGTGGTTTACAGAGTCAGCCTATTACCCCCAACAATCTGAGTCCTAATTTTACCAACTTTGGAAGGATGGAAGGCTGAGTCAACTTTTGAGCCGGTGAGACTCGAACTGCCAAATTGATGGCACAAATTGATGTGCAGTACTTCATTCTAACCATGGCACCCCATGGCTCTTGTTCATTGGGGAAAATATTCTTGCTTATTGGGAGAAATGATCTAAAGCTACATGTTTGTGTGTGGCACTGTGGCAGTAGTATGTGAAACTTTGCTTTCAGTGACAGTTGTGCCCTGATTGGATACTAGTAACTGCAACTAAACATTCTGATAACTGTTTATTCACATTGGCTTGGAGGGAGTTTAGCCCATTGCATCTTACAGCACAACTGCAGCTAAGGTGTGTTGATAGGTTTCTTTGCCCAAAACTACCCATTCTACAACATTGTTACTGAATTCAGGACAGGACTTTGACTCGGCCATTCAAAAACATTAACTTTCCTCTGCTTTATCATTCTTGCGTGTTTTGGGCCACTGTTTTGCTGCATAACCAATTTTTCTCTTTAGCTTCGGTTCATGGACATATTCCCTGACATTTTCCAATACAATTTGCTGGTACAATTCAGAATTCATAATTCCATCAATGATGGCAAGCTGCCCTGGTCCTTAGGCAAAAAAGCAGGACCAAACCATGATACTGCCATCATGCTTCACAGTACTTACTGTATGCTAGAATGCAGTATGTGACTTTTGCCAAACTGAATGTGTTTCATTCAAGTTAAAAATTGTTTTGGTCTCTTAATATCCATAGAAAATTTTTCCAATAGCCTTCTTGTTTATCCATATGGTCTTTCATAAACTATAGATGGACAGCAAAGCTCTTTTTGGAGAATGGTGGCTTTTTCGTTGCAGTTCTGCGCACTATTGTTTTCAGAGTTCTCATAATAGTGGTTTTATGAACACTGATATTCACCAATGCAAGAGAGGTCTTTAGGTTCTTCGAAATTACCCTGGGATTCTTTGTGATCTCCTGGAGTGTTACACATGTTGCTCTTGGTGTGGCATTGATTTCTCTGCTTATTCTGGGAAGGATAACAGTGGTGTTTTATTTCTTATCTCCCTTCTTCCAACAGAGATCTTATGAAAAAAAACTATACATGGGACCCTTGTTATATAGGCACAA
The DNA here is from genome assembly GCA_027560395.1 of Boaedon fuliginosus. Lineage (NCBI taxonomy): Eukaryota > Metazoa > Chordata > Lepidosauria > Squamata > Lamprophiidae > Boaedon > Boaedon fuliginosus. The sequence goes on along the minus strand of JANHGC010005583.1, from coordinate 315,476 downwards.
GGGATATCTGATATTGGGAGTGTGTAGAATCCAAGCAGAGAAACAGGGAGCTTTGCTGATAAAAAGTAGCAGCATGTTTTTTTCTGCATGTGAGTCTGACGGCATTCCCATTCTTTCATTTCCTCTGTTTGCTTTGAGCTGGGCTCATTGACTTTTCATAGCAATGAATACTGTGGTAGAAATTTATAACATACATTGTGCACTGAAATAACTCAAAATAACTTTCTTTAAATCTCCTGAGGTGCAAATAAGTTTATATATAACAATGTCTTCACACTTGTGTGGAATTTTCCACTCCCCATATGGATGAAGTTGTCCAAAGTCAATCGTGATTTGAAGGAGGCCCGTTTCTCCCAGCATCAGATCTTTTTAATTATTTTCTACTATGCTTCCAAGTTTTTATTTTTAATTTGGTAATCTTCCAGTCATAAACTTGGGATCCACTGTGGGCTGTTTTATTATTCTTACCTCAGCCACGGAAGGTCACAGCAAAAGAATTATGTACAGACTGATACGACTATGGATAAAAAAAAACGGTGGGAATCTATATAATGTTAATCATGAAGGATTTGGGATGCAAAACGTGTTATTAAAGTACATGAGAAAGTTCTTTGTATATGAAATCATAAATAATTGTTGAGGTTGTTTTTTTTTTAACCTGAGTTTTGGAGACGCTCAAGAATTCTCCAAAGAATTTGTTAGGAATCTGTGCAGTCAGCAATAAAGATTCAAAGAACCCTGTCTCATAGTTTAATCTTTAATTACCACAGGCCTGCAGAGGCTGTCTGGCTAGACTCTGCTTTGGAACCAGGGTCTTGGTATAATGGCTATTGACATCCTTTTATATATTATTTTAAAAGTGTAAGTTGAAATAAAAGCCCAACCCAGAGAGTTATACATTACATAGTCGGACTCAGCAGATGTTTGCATTTGTGTTTAGGAACTGTTAGCATTCAATAAGATCTGTCATATACCTTATGAGCTGTCCATTGGGAGTATATATATATATTTATGATTAAATTAGCCAGTGGACTCATAAATAAAGCTCAAGGAGCATTTGCCTAGATAAGTCTGAAAATATTGATTTGTAAAGTAGGAGACACAACTTTAAAAGTGCTTGGAGATATATCTGCTGATGTGAAAGAAGGCGGGGAGGGATAGATACTTCCATAAACCTCTGATAACATTTCTAGTCTCAAAATTGATACGTATATTTAATTGGGACCTAAAAATGGAAATATAATTAAGTTATAGGGATGACTTGATTTTGTAAAAGTATTGATTTTACAAGGTGAAGGCTGCCTAACACTTCAGTCCTACAAATTTCTGTAATTAGAGAGCAACTGATCAAATCTGAAATCAGGGTTTACTAACTGGTGTAAGAGTATAAGAGCACTGTGTTCTTTTGATACTGATTTATCTCATGGCATTAGGGTTAGGATGAAAGAAGAATTAAAACAAGAGCTAAAACAGCATATTGGATTTCTAGCAACAATGCCTTTGCTATGTTATTGATAGCTTCATATATCTCATGTCTAAAAGGCTCCCAGTGGTTTAAAATAATGGCAGGATGTTTAGAACTATAAGGTCTCATCGGCATGGACAGTGAACAGAGATTCTGAGAGCAGGGATAGTAGCTCTCTCTGTGGATCTCTCTGGGTCTGAAGGTAAACCTTCCGACAGACTTTCCAAATGGTAAGACAGCTCAGGCATTAAGCTCCCTCCTCTAATTACTTAAAGTTCACTTAATGGTTACCTTTCACTTCCTGGAGTTCTTCCTTTGCTTCATTGCCTGAATGCAGTTGTCTGAATGGTAAAATAGATCAAGTGGGTTGGATGGAGAGAGGGGGAATCGTGAGCAGCAGAAAGAACGATTGGGATTTTGATTTTATTTCTGGGATTAAATTTAAAAAGCAGAGTGAAAAAAAAGTAAAAAAGACAAAGCAAACAAAATGCTAAAGCACCTGTAAAATGGACCATCTGGATTTAAGGTTAAGGTTTAAGAGCATTGAAAATTCAACATCCGCTCATAGCAATTCCTTCCTTATTCACAATGCTATGTCTTTTAGCACTACACTTCTACCATAGCTCATGTAGGCAGCAGAGAATACTGCCTTGCTTAACAACCACAATTGGAGCCTCAGTGGCGCAATGGTTAAATACAGCACTGCTAATTTGTTCAGCAGGTTGTCAGATAGGATCCCCAGGCTCAAAGTTGACTCAGCCTTTCATCCTTTCTAAGGTCAGTGAAATGAGGACCCAGATTGTTGGGGGCAATATGCTGACTCGCTAACCACTTGGAGAGTGTTGTAAAGCTCTGATAAGCAGTATATAAAATTGGAGTGGTATTGCTATCCATGTTGTAAGCCGCCAGGAGTCCTTTGGGAGTTGGGCGGCATAAAAATATAATAAATAAAAATAAAATAAATACATTGGGATTGGGACTTTGTCACCAAATGAAATGGTTGTTAAGCAGTAAAAAAAACAAATGGCTGTGCCAGACTTACAATATCATTTCTGCCACGGTCATTCAGCAGTTGTTAAATGAGACATCATGTGACCGTAACTTGCCATTTTACTGCTATCTTCTCCATTGACTCTAATTTGTCAGGAGCTACTGTGAACATTGTAAATGGCAATCATGTGATTGCAGGATGCTGTGAATCTCCATAGATATTTTCTGTTAACATCTGGTGGTTATCCAGACACTTGCAGATCCACTAGGGTAAACCTTCCCCTGGCAATCAAGCATGTTGAAATTATGGGATAATAACTGGGCCAATGGGAATTTAGCAGTCTGTTGACCCTCCAGTCTCTCTAGTTGCTGCCTCTTTAGTCATGGCACTGGCTGAGAGTTCCATTCCAAAACTTACATAAAGCCCCAGTTTGTTTATTTCCTTCATGTTAAAAACATCAGTGAATCCCCCCCACCAATCCTATAAATTCATAGTAGTTGATTTTTTGTTTCATATATGCATGGGAAGATCAGTAATTTCTGATCATAAGCAATTTCATATGTATTGTGCATAATAAGTCTATTTTATCCAGCGTCTGTACATTAACAAAATTCCATGAAAATGTATGTGCTATACCTTATTTTTTATTTGCAAAATGCTACACACACACACACACAATTTTAAATGTGTTTTGATACATTACAGAGTTAAGAACTGATTGCTAAATTTAAAAAGATAATGGAATCTGAAATAAAAATCATAGCCTATATTTATTATGCTGGAAGATGTGGATCATGGCAGCACTTCAAATTAAGATGAGACAACAACAACCAAATATGTTTAATCAAAACTAAGCATTTGCATTATTCCTAAGCAATTCTGTCTCCCCCTAATTGAAGTAGGAACACAAAGACAAGCTTTCATTGAATTACAGCTTTAGTCTCCATATTAAAGAAAAACATGGAGTGAAATTATTTTTCCTCTTGCAAAAATTCTGAATGTACAGAAGACAAACAAAAGACTTTAAATGCACTCATGCCTCTCTTTCAACCTGGCTATAAGCAGAGAACTAGAAGAAATAGGGTTGGTGGGCTTATTGCTGTCTCTGTTTATATTTATACATGGACAACTTTATAAAATCTCATTCTAAGGGTTCCATTGGGGGTTTATGTTGAAATGAATGTTAAATTGTTATTCAACAGGTTCAATCTTAAATAAAAAAAATGAGATTCATATTCCAATAGCTTTCATAGCATGAAGTTTCATTTCAACAGCAGCAATTGTATTTTATGGAAATTAGTCAGTGCTGTAGTAGACAACTTTTACATGGTTGGATAAATATTTAAATAAATACATTAAAACTCGCAAGCATCACAGTAAGGTAGCTACATTAATAAAAATCACTTGCTCTGCGAATAATAAAGATTTGGAACGAATAAAACTAACATGTGCCTAATAGTTATTCAAATGTATGCTCTAGTTTCACCAGTCATAGGAAAAGAAACTATTAGATTCCTTTGAGATTTCTCTGAAAGCTGAGCCAAGAATAAATTGTATTTGGAATTGTATATATCTTTGATTTATGTATAAACCGTGCATTGTTATTAAATCTTATGATTTTTATAACAAAAAGTGGAAATGTTTTCTCATATTTCATTCAGGTGTTGGATGAAATAATACCATTTTTGTGAAGGGAGCCTTTGTAGTAACACAGATGTTTGTGGATTTATGTCTCTATTTATGTGTGTGTGTGTGTGTGTGTGTGTATATATATCTATATACACACACACACATATATATACCTATACCTATACCTATACCTATACCTATACATATACATATATATACACAATGATTTGCCAAGTGTGTGTATTTCTTTATTTATCTATATAAAATAGAAGTGTGGTGGGGGATGTGTGTGTGTATGTGCTCTATACAAATCTACACCTCTCCACCAATCTCGCCCAAACTTGGCACATACACAACTCCCATTGTAAGATCAGTACTGGGTGTGTGTGTGTCACTAACGCCTTGGGGAAATCTGCATCCCAAAAAAACCTGCCAAAGTATCCACACCCCAACACTAACTGCAACATTTGTACTGTGTGTGCACCACACGTGGCACATGCGCAGTATAGGCCTTCCAGGCAGCCACAAATCAGCTGTTGCTGCCACTTTTCCTTCAGCAGCGGTCAGCAGTAGGAAGAACAGGCAGCCTTCTCCTTCCGCATGGGGCAACGCCAGCCCCACCCAGCTGACCACTTTAAAATTTGTTCCCTAGCTCTTGCAATTACTTTTTATGTATCCCCCCTCCCATTCAGCACTTCAGGAGAGAAGAAGATGAGGAAGAACAGAGGCAGGAGGGAGAAGAAAACGATGAAGAGGAGGAGGAAGAGGAGGAGAGAACAGGAGGAAGAAGACAAGGTGGGGAGGAGGGGGGACAAGAAGATGATGAAGAGGAGGAGAAGGGTGAAGAAGATGACAAAGACAAAGAGGAAGAGGACGAGAGGGAAGAAGGAGGAGGGAAGGAGGAGGGGGAAGAAATGGGGTAAGAAGATGAAGAGAAGGGAAAATAAGATGAGGGTGAATAACATGAAGAAGAGGAGGAAGAACATGAGGAGGAGCAGGAGGACTCAACTACTTGATTCACAAATACATTATTTTCCCTTGAGATACAGCAATGCATTCCAAGACATATATACCTGGGCAACGCCAGGTCATCAGCTAGTATGGATATAAATAGAGATATAGATGATATAAACATAGTTATAATCTACATCTATATAGATAGGTACACACACATATACATACACACACAAATACACAACTTTGCCAATCATTATTGCTTTGTAGTTCAATCTTTCAGTCACTTTAAATTCTTCATGATCTAATGGATATCACTTGAGTAGTGATATCACTTCATGCCTCTGTCCTCAATGGCCTCTTTTTCAATTGCATATGACTTTTCTCCAAAACTCAGTGTTCAACAAGTGTCAAGTGTTCAAAATACTTAAGTTTTATTATGAGTGCTTCCAGTGAAGTCTGATTTTCCTTCATCTAGCTTTGATAGTCTGGAGTTCATGGTCCAAAATATCACCAATTTTCTCTAGTATATTTTTTAAAAGCCCTATTTTTTTTCTTTGTTCAATCTTTGTGGTATTGTAGCTTTCACACCCATACGTTGTGATTGGAAAAACTCTAGCCTGGCCAATACATAATTTAATTATCAGTGTGCATAATTCTTTGCATAATAAAATTTCCTCCAGATCTGTCATAGTCTCCTTATTCCATAACTATAGTCACCATCCCTGCATTTTTGAGAAAATAAAATTTTTAATATTTTTTTTGCATCTTTACATATATAAACAATATTTATTTATTTTATTTTATTTTAATAAAATTTATAGGCCACTCTCTCCCAAGGGACTCAGGGCTGCTTACAACAATAAAACAGTATAAAATTTTTTTAAAAAAACTATTTAAACAGTCTTTGGGGTGTTAGCCCAATCCAGCCTGTAAAAGGAGCCATGTTTTCAGGGCTCGGCGGAAGGTTAATAGGTCGGAGACTATCCGGATCCCCAGAGGAAGTTGATTCCAGAGAGCCGGGACACTCATAGAGAAGGCCCTCTTCTGTGGGACTGCCAGTCGACATTGTTTGGTCAATGGTACTCGGAGGAGGCTGACTGGGCCCTCAACAGGTGCTGAGTGGCGAACCTCTGCAGGAGACACTCTTGTAAATAACCCAATCCTATGCCTTGTAGGGCTTTAAAGGCCATAACCAGCACCTTGAATTGCACCCAGAAGCTAACTGGGAGCCAATGCAGCTCACACAAGAGTGGTGTGATATGAGTGTAGCGAGGCACAGCCATAACTGCTTGCACGGCCGCGTTTTGGACCAGCTGAAGCTTCCAAATGCTTTTCAAGGGCAGCCCCATGTAGAGCATGTTGCAGTAGTCTAATCGGAAGGTGATGAGGGGGTTTTTCCGGGGGCGTGTCCACCGCTACTGGACGCATCGACCAAGGGCTCTGTGGCCGATGCCCCAGAACCACTGGCCTGAAAACCCGAAAAGGGTCAAAACCCACCTGGAGGGTGGGGTG
>JANHGC010005583.1:283622-296534 GCA_027560395.1 Boaedon fuliginosus | reverse complement strand
CCCCAACAATCTGGGTCCTCATTTTACCGACCTCAGAAGGATGGAAGGCTGAGTCAACCTTGAGCCTCGTGAGATTCAATCTGCCCAACTGCTAACAGCCGACAAGTCTGCAGTACTGCATTTAACCACTGTGCCACCGAGGCTCTTATGTTTTACATATTCCTCTCTCTCTTTAAAATGTCATAATATTATTATTATATTATTCATGTCTGATTATACAATTTATAACATTCAAAGAGGAATATGACCCAAAACTATTTCATGCAAATGTTTGTAAAAACTATGGATATAAAGTATGAAATGCTAGTGTTTGATATGAGTTTAATATGTAGATCTCACTACAGCAACTTTAAATCTTTAAATAATCATATTCTGTTTCAGTATGTGCCTTATAAAAAGACCTTTCCTCTTACAAGTCACATCTAGCCCCAACTAAAAAAAGGATTAATTCAAATTCAGTCATTGTTCATAACTCAAGCTGACATCAGGAATTTTTTTGCCTTCCAAAATTCAATTTCAATTATTTATCATGGGCTACAGATATATGCATTCCCTTTGCATCCGTTCCATTAATACATAATTTTACAAGGGGAACAGTGCTAACTTCAGTATGTTGCAGATCTATCATTTAACTTGAAAAATGTTTAAAAAGGCATAATACTACTCTGCAAGAATGTGAACCAAATACATTTATGGATCTGTTCAATCACCAATTATTAAGGTCTTGTGTTCTGCCATTTTTGAGCAGAAGTGTGGGACCAAAAGTCCTGATAACAACACTCAAAATCCTCCTTTGGATAGTTCCAATTACAAAAATGTTCAACATTGTGACTGCTTTCTTCATAATCATAAATCATGGAAATGTTGTTTCTGTTGCTTCCAAAGACACAAAACAACAACTTTACAAATAAAGACCTGTTAATATAGCTAATATACACTCTCTGGCCAAGATCATTATGCTTCAGCTACTTCCTTTTAATTTAAGGCAGCTTTGTATTACCCTGCCAATATAATTTTTCTTCCATTTTTTTCTTCTTCCATTGACAGAAGAGCAACAACTTAAAGGTTTTTCTGAATGTTTTGTTACACAAGGCATAACAAATTGGGTTCACAGTACTGTTTACATAGCACAACCAGTAGCCAAGATGCCACAATGTTGGAGGAATGCAATCTGAGCAGAATGTGGAAACCAATACCATTATGTTGTAGGGGGTCCAGGTAATTATAAAAGCTAGAAGAATGGCACTTAGAGTCTGGGCTGCTTTACGTTCTTTTATAAGAACCATTCTTTTCCTTTTAGTCATTTGATTACTTAGATTAGGATCCATATTTTTGATGGAAGCGTCTTTAGATAAACTGGCAGAACAAGGAGTGATTTTGACTTTTCGGCAACCATTGTTAGCTTCTGGCGCACCACCAGCTTTAACCACCAACCGGAACTTATAAGCTACACATTTATTACTTTTTTGCACCTGACTTTTGGTTGGGGTTAGAAAATATTTCTGGGTATCATAGTCATTCTCCTTATGTTGGTCATTGATAAAAGCTTCCTTTTTCTCTTCTTTTTGCTCATCAACCTTCTCTTTTACAGGGGTCTTATAAACTACCTGAAAGACTGGATCGGGTGGACATTTTTCCTCTTCTTCAGATGAGGCATAGCTGCTGCAAGTGGTCAGCTGCTCTGCCTTCGACCAATCTTGGCAGGTGTTTTGAATCTGAGATGCTTTTGCTGTGGCAGAAGTACTTCGACTGGATGAAGACCACGAAGCCTGAGATTGGTCTCTTTTGGTCAAATTTTGTTGCCTGCAGCTAAAGCAAGATTTCAGCAGTGTTTTCTGAGGCTTTATCGTTTCAAACTCAGTCACAGAACTGGAGCCCTGAAGCTCAGCTAAATCCTTGGTTCGTTTTTCAGTCTCTTTGTAAATGCGGCAATATAAAATAGTCATCACCGAAACTGGGATATAGAAAGCAGCAATTGCGGTACCAAAGGTAACAATAGGCTCATACAAAAATTGTATTTGACATTCTCCAGGTGGGACAGTCCGCTCCCCTACAAGGTACTGCCAGCATAAGATTACAGGTGCCCACAGAATGAAAGAAATCAGCCAAGCCAAACCAATCATAATCCCAGCTCTTTTGGGTGTACGTTTAGCCCTATAGGTTAAAGGACGTGTAATAGAAAAATATCGGTCAAAACTGATAACTAACAAATTCATTACTGAAGCATTACTAGCTACATAATCGAGGGCTAACCATAAATCACATGCCAAAATTCCAAGAGACCAGTGCCCTATTAATATGTATGATGTATAAAGATTCATAGAAAATATTCCAATTATAAGGTCTGCACAGGCGAGACTGAGTAAATAATAATTGTTCACTGTTTTGAGCTGGCTGTTGACTTTGAATGATATCATTACCAGAACATTTCCCACGATGGTTATCAAACTTAAGATGGCCGTTACGGTAGCGATGGTGATTACTTCCCAAAGACTATGGCCTTCAAGTGGTTTTTGGCTAGAAGTTGAACCATTGGTGATGGTCAAGTTGCTGTGTAACTTGTCTTCCATTCTTTTTTATGGTGGATTAACATCAGCGTCTTTTAATTTCCTCTAGATACTTCATCTGTAATTTGAAGATATCCTTTAAATGACAGAGAAAAAAATCATAAAATGAAGGGCACCTGCCAAATAAATTCAGCATTAGAAAACAATCTGTTGTTCTATTTCAATTGTGGATTTCATGAAATTTCAAAGATATTTTAAAGGAAGGCTACACAAATCCTTTGAAGCAATGCAACTCAACTACCCTTCCAAATCTGCTCTTCAAACTATCACATCTTGCTTGACATACCTCCTTTGAACGGCTCTGCTTTCCACCTACTTTTCAGCAGCAATTCAGGTGGAAGTATTATTGGAGGTTTCATTTTCATGCTCATATGATGTGGGAAGGCCTTTGAAGTGGCTGAGCTAAGCCTCCAACAGGATATACATACTCAGTGTCTTGAGCAATGAGTTCAGAGGAGCCTTTTGGCTGCCTCGGAAACTTTCTCTGAATGGATTGCAGAACCTCAATGTACAATAAGAATCTTTGCATGTGTTCAATCAACAGATGCAATTAATGCTCAGTGGTAGCTTTTATTCAATCCAGTCACATTACCTTGGAATATGTAGGTACCTTTTACAGAACATTGTATGTAACAGAAATTAGGATTCTATTCTAATTAATGTAGAATAGAATGAAAATAGTTTTTCAAGCCTTTCTTGTCAAATAAGACATTATAAAACAATGTTGACTGGATATTAATAAAGACTATGGCCTTCATTATTAATTCCTATTTAACAAGGCTTTTCCTCATTGTTACATGAATGTACATTCACTAAAAGTGAGGAAAAGCCTTGCACCCACTAAAATCCAAGACAGAGAACAGGAAAATGCAAAGCCCTCCTCCCATACATAAAAGGCACCACAGACAGAATCAGCAAGATCTTCCACAAACACAATATCAAGACAGCATTCTGCACAGACCGAAAAATATCCACCATCCTAAGAAACCCCAAGGCAAAATTGAGTTAGAAAACCAAGGAGTATATGAAATCCCATGCACTGCCTGCCCTGCCACATACATCAGACAAACCAACAGAAGAATAAATGCACGCATTGAAGAACACAAGAACTCAGTCAGAAAAGAAGAACAAACTTCCTTAGTCCAATACCTTAAAGCCACAGGACATGAAATTAATTTTAAAGAAACCAGAACTGTCACCAAAACTGAACACTTTAAGAACAGAATAATCCGAGAAGCCATCGAGATAGAAAAATGCCCCCACAGCATGAATAAACAAGATGACACCTCCCATCTACTAGCCATCTGGAAATTTGTGCTCACAGACAGACGAATCCAGACTAAGAAAAGCGACAACAAACCAAGGCATCCACAAACAACACACAACACCAACCCACCCACAAAACAAACTCATGCCCGCAACGATGATGGGGCACAACCAAAGACCCGAAGCCAAACAGCAACAACTTCATTGGCCAATTTGAATTTTACCACACCACAAACCAACCCAACCACGAAACAAACCCACACCTGCAACGAAGATGTGACCCGACTACGAGCCCAAAGGCAAATAGCAACAACATAATTAGCCAAAAGTACCACACCACTGACCAAACACAACCAAACCTCCGCCCAATCAGGACACAGTACTACACCACCGACCAATCCAAACACAGCCAGACCTCCACCCAATCAGGACACAGCCCCACCAGCATTTAAGCAGACAAGGCAGCCACGATTACACATTTCTACCAGAAGCACAAAGCCAAAGGTACTAGCCTGAAGACCAGCATGAGGTGCCAGCCTGAAGATGACGAGTGAGACCTCGTCAAAACATCGCCAAGATACTTCCAATTTTACCCGGGAGAAAACCCGAATAACCAAAGACTTACATATATAAATATTCTTCCCATTGACTATAATAAAGACTGCTAGTAGCACTACTGACTTTGCTTTTTTATGTTAATACATTGTACAGCTTAATTCTGGAATTTAAAACAGGATTTTCAATATTCATCCATCTCTGGAATTTGTTAATGCATATAACAGTACATTTCATTAGAAAGAACAGAATATTTCAGTAAACTGTATATAACATGAGTATGTTTATTTGCTCACAGGAATTATAGAGTTATGGATCATATATATTATAAGCACAGACCCTGTGATGGATCTGTTGGTATTGCAGTTGGTATGATGCTCACCGAATGGTTGGAAATACAGAAGATGATTTTACTAAGTTCCCTTAGAGTCCTTAGCCTTGAAAAACATTTCTGTAAGGGTCAAATAATTTTCTAAAGCAAGCATAGAAAATGAAATGAGAAGCTGCACCCTTCTCTATATTGTTTGGCGGTGCTTCTGATGAATGCCCATGTGCAAAAAGGATGCTCTGAATCAACACCATTTTTTTTAGAGTGGATTCTTTCAACCTATAACTTCCTGTTTCTGTTGTATGGGCATATATGTTCTCAATGGAGGCCTGTAAATTAAACTTTATTGTTTTATTATTAAACTATCCGAAACACTATATTCTCCAGGAATTTCAGAAATGCTCATAATATCTTATGGGTTTTTGGAGTTCAGGTCCACGTCTTGAGGGGCAATTGGAGTTAATGCGAATGTCCCTCAAAAAAGATAAAAATGTGAAAGATAATTTTGCTGCTGTAAATTTAAGGGACATTTCCATTTCAGTTTAGCTAATGGATGCTCTTGCCTGTGCCTTATTGAAGAGTTTGTATTGGATCTTTATTTATTCAGTTGTGAGAAAGAAGAATAGAATTGCTATCCCATGACCCATTTCATTCTGAAACCAACTAAAAATATGAGACATCTTGGGAGAGAGTTGTCTGAATAATAATAATTAAAGCAAAGTAAAATAATTCATGATCTCCTTATATATTGTTATTAATAGTTGGTATCTCCTGGATGGCAATTTAATTTTTCAGACTTTCAAAATTACATTGAAAGTAATTCAGGACAGACATAAAAGTAGTAACCCAGTGGTGCTCTGTAATAAAGATAATTGTCTTGTGCTTTTTTTATGTTCTTAAAATGAACTTTCTTATAGATTGAAAAGCCTAAAGCCAGTATTGTTGATCAGAGTTTAACATTTCATTTTGTGAAGCTGATTATCTACAACAATACTTCTTCATAAAAAAAAAAAAATAAGGAAGCAGAATACACAGTATCTAGTTTACATTGGCAGGTGGGTCCTCCAGCTTTTAAGAAGTGCATTATCTCTTTCTATCTTTCTATGGCACAAAATTGAATTGAACTCAGTAAGGCTTACTTCTGAGTAAACAAGCCTTTTAGGCTTTCATTTTGTTTGTTAATATTATATAAAATCAATTAACATTGTAATAGTTCCCAAAGCCATTCATAGGCAATTAAGTCAGTGAACTTCAGTACTTTGAATGGATGGTACAAGGAAATATCCATAAAGACCACATTTGAAAATCAGATGGCAGGTCTTCTATTCTTTTTATTTCTTACCAATTACTTCCAAATGTTTCCTTGTATTAGAGTACAACCATAGTATATAATGCAGTTAAAACACTACAATTTAGCACTTCTAATAAGTGTTGCCATTTCCTACAGAGCATAGTTAGAAATGTGCTCGCTTAGGTGACATTTGCTGGCTATAGACGGCCTCTGCATTCACACCAGAACGGCTGAAAACTTTATTACCTGTTGTCAACAAATGCATTTTGATTTAATTTTTGAAACTAGAATTTAAATCTTAGGAGCATACTTCCTTCATAATTATGTGTACTCATTTGAGCAGCATATGGTGAAAATGTATGTAGCTGATCAGAGTTAAAGAATAAGAACAAGAAAATGAGGCTTTTATGGTGATTGCACCTGTATGGGGGCTTTTGAAGCTTATGATCTGCATCATTTATAGGTGCATAGCTCGAATATAACTAGTACCGTGTGCTTTTATGCTGACTAAATGATAGGCAAAGCAGTTTTCAACAAATATCTCCCAGTAGGCTGTCATCACAGAAGCCTTGTAATATAGCTCTTTAACCTCCATACTGGCAGCTATCCAGAAATTATTACATTGATATCAAAGCCCCCTGTACCAACCTTCTGCTTGTTGGGCCATATGGGAACAAATGAATTTTAAAGTTTATCTCTCCCTGCATCTCTTGTATTATACATGATTAAAAACTTAGCTCAGCCTTTCCCTTCCCTTTTTTCTCCATGGTGGCTAGAGAGACAAAATAATACTACCTCACCTAGGGTTATTTATTTTTTTAATGGCTCATATGAATTCCTTTGATAGAGTTAGAGTTTTGCAAACAAAAGATAAACTCTGCTTGATAATATTCCAGCTTGAATGTGTATTGTTCCTTATAATGGCTTTAATTGGTTTAAAAGCCTAGCTTAAAGTATAGCGTGACTAACTGAGAAACACTGCAAAAACTTCTTGACTTACAAACCTTTTAATTTGTTTCTGTATATTTATGAATATCTTCAGTTAATATTTTAATATATCGCTGTAGGGAAGGCAGCATTCAAAGCAATGTAAATTGAAATGATATAAGTAGACAAATTTTAGATACAGTTTATGTAATAAAACTACATTTTAAGAGTCAGATCGTGATGTGTCTGCAATATAATTTTCTAGAAGTAAAAATGTCCTATATACAAGCTTTTGCATGGAATTCAGATGGCTTTAAGGTTCTGTGTTAACTCTGGCATACTTCTACTTATGAATGCTTGACTCTCATGCAGCTTCTTTGACTATTTCACCTTCCACTCCGTTTAAGCATAATGGAAACAATTAATTTATGGAACAGTAAGGATCCTTACTATGTATTTGCTTCATCACCTTTGTTATTAATTAATAAATGAACCCAGCTTATGAGGTGCTATCTAGGAAAGTTATCCCAAGGACATATTAAAAACCCATTAATATGAGACAATTAATTGGATAACATCCAATTAAGAAATGAGAAAAATGAAGAATAATGGTGAGAAATGTTTTACAGAAATAGAGGCTAAGTATCAACGGGATGGTTTCCAAATACCCAGAAACCTACAAAAGCCATTCCATAACTGCTATTCTCTAGGAGGCCGTCTGATTGGAGTTCAAAATAGTTTCCCTATGTTTCCTGTAGTGTGTGATTCTATGCTGATTGTGTAATTCTATGTTGATTGTGTGATAAATGAGGTTAGGTGTACTGTATGTTTATGTGATTGGTACTGATTTTAACATTATTCAGAATATATGAATTTGCAGGCATAAGAGAAAATAGTATTAATTTTAAAAGTCTGAAGATTATGCTAAGTCATGGTGGGTTGCACATTGTTTATTGAAAAAAACATAATTAGTGTATTCATCCTAACCTACAAAACATTATCACTAGGCTCATCCAACATATGAAGCAAAGATCAAGGCCAAGATAAAACCATGGCATGGTATAATAGATGTATGAACCTAGCATTGAAAGCTTGCAGGATGTGTATTTTTAGGTTAGAATTTGCCAAATACTGCATAAGAATGAAACAGATAACCTCTGCAATGAGTGTTTCATGTAGACATTTCCTCCACTCACAAGTTCTGATGGAAGAATTCAATAATCAGAGCTCTTTACAAATAGGCTTCTCCTTGCCCAATCAATGACCAGATACTCGTAAGGCAGAAACATTCCATAAACCCCTCTTTCTGTGAATAAAAGCAATGTAATGGTGACAAATCAAGTAATTCATTTGCTGCTCTTTCATGTAATTTCAGATTAGCTTGCTCAGATGGCTGCCTCATGCTTAATCTGCTAATGTTGGGATTGGCTGTGCTGGTGATAAAGCTGTTTCTGGTGTAGGTTTATTATTGTTTGTTTGCTTGTTTATCCATCCTTGCCCTTTTTTCATGCTTTGGGAGCCTTGTCCACCAGCCAGGCATAATCCACTGTATAAATATGTCAGCCAGATGCCATTAATAGAGCAAATTTATTAGAGTCTCTTGAAGCCAAATGCTCCCAACACTCTTTGCATTTGCGGGAAGAACAGTTCAGCTCATGAATAAATAGCCCGTCAAACCTGGAGCTTTATAGCAGATCTCCATCGAAAGAGAGAAAGGAAAAAGCTGCTGGAATTGTTGAGTTTTTACAGCTCATGGATGGCTGTACTAGTTCAGTCATGGATTGCTACTGTTCTGACCTAGGCTTCACAAAATCATGAAACAGACTCCTTGTCCCGACAAAATTCCCTTTTATTTTGCTAATGTGAATTCCTATCATTTCCATCCAGCAAAGTCCCAGCAAGCAGTCTTTCAAGGGTGAATTGCAGCTACAGACCTTATCAGGCTTGGAGAGTTGCCAGGCTGATAGCTTCCAAGCGCAATGCTGTACAAGGAAATACTTGGCAAGGAGTCTCTGGGAGTCAAGAACTTAGATAACCAGATCTTCACACTAATTAAAGGAACTAATTGTCTCCTGCAAACACCACTCCCCTTTCACTCCTATTTATTCCCTTCCCGTCCACCCGTGCCTTTACTCCCAAGTCGACCCTTGTTCCTTAATTCCCAAGTCGACCCTTCTCCTGATAGCTCTGCACATGCACACATCAGGAACACGCTCCAGCTGTTTTTCTGCCCCACTGATCTCCATCTCCGAAGGCAGCTGATAACTGTCGGAGAGCCCTGGCCCCATCTCTGCCTTTGATGCAGAGCACTCATCATAATCTTCCCAAGACTTCAGGACTTGCCCATGTTCCTCCACGACCTCCTCACTGTCCGAATCTGCCGCCAGCTCCACTGGCTACTGGTGGGCTACAACAGTTACCCAGAATCCAGGTTTTTATACAACTGGTTTCAGACCTTTGGTATTACATCTCAAAGCACTGTCAAAAACAAAGTTAGCTATTATAGAATACACTATGGTAAGGAAAATAGTAGATCTGACATCCTTTGGAGGCCAGCCACTGTTCTTCTGCATTCATTATACTATCCCAAATCTTCTTTTGTATAGCTTTGTATAGCTCTGTCATAAAATCTTTTTTATTGTTTTCTCTGAACACAGACATTTTGTTATGATGTTTTTTATGTAAAAAAATTCTGTCTATGTTGCATAGCATACCTTGACAATATAAATTAAGTTTTGTTCACAAATATTTACAAGTGTACTTTGGATGTACTATCACAAAGAGACCATATTGAATATTTAGCTCTGACCTTGCACTTTGTGCATCTGATATTTTCTTGGAATAAAATAGGAAATAAATAGGAATAAAATAGTGAAAAATATTTGGATTCTTGATTTTAGATTACCTTGCAATAATGGCATTTTCTAGAGATCCCAGCTAGCTGCCCCGATTGGCCCACAGATGTCTTCTCTGATCAAGTGATGAATGAAGCTGATTCTAAAATATCTAATGAATGGTCTGATTTGCAAAATACTTTCCACAGATTCTTTGCATTGTGCTGTTCATAAAATTGAAGAATTGCTATTGGGAGATCTTCCCATTCATATTTGCTTTTATGTTTGACTAAGCAGTAGCAGACAACTCAATCCACCTGTATTTATTAATACAGCTCTTTCTCAGCAAAAGGGAAATGAAATTCTGTGGGAATCCCTACAGATGCCATAGTTACATAGGAAGATATTGCAGTTCCGACTTCTTCAGATATAATTCTAAATAATATATTTTTAAAAATTTCAGAATTCAAGCTTGCTTGTCAGCTTTGGTTCTTTTGTGTCTGATCGGCTGGGAAATGTTTTGGGAATCAAGAGTTCATACTTGCTTTTCTGTTGAACCTGAACTTATAGGTCATTGGCTAATGATAATTAGACATCCTTAGATACAGGAACTGCTCATCTTCTACTGCTGTTTTGTGAAATCAGGATATGCAAAGCTGAGTTTCTAGTAGAAGGGAATAAATTTAAAGATAAACAACTTGATACCTATGGTTTGTGTTAATAGTGTGAATTCTCAACTATGATTCTAGCAAACTATAAGATCAGTGTATGTCTACACCTTGCCCTTTTGTTTTTAAACATGTTTTATGAGGGATAAATTTAATTTTTTATTGTACTCGATGTGTTTTGTTTTCACGTGAAATGATAGGTAATAAGTCCAATTAGTATGCATTAATAAATGTCTAGATGGTTTTACTTAGCCAAATTGGGCTGTTCCTATAAACTGAACAGGGCTCATGAACCTATTCAGTATTTGGAAGCCCCAGGAGATTGCAGAACTATAGATGAAGACTATGAAAAAACATACTACAAGAAGACAAGGACAAATCATATATGTATTATTGCCAGGAATACTAAAGATAGTCCTCGGCATACAACAGTTCATTTAGTGATCGTTCACAGTTACAGTGGCACTGAAAATTGTGACTGATGTCCATTTTATATAAATAAGTATAAATTTAATGAATGGAATGGAATTGAATTGAATTTTTCACACTTATGACCATTGCAGGATCCCAATGGTCACATGATTTATATTCATGCTTGACCACTGACTAATATTTTTGATGGCTACAGTGTTCAGGACTCACTTTGTGACCTTCTGACAAGCAAAATAAATGGAGAACCCAGATTTTTTTTAACAACCATATTACTAATTTAATAACTGCTGTGATTCATTTAACAAATGGGGCAAGAAAAGATGTAAAATGGGACAAATTCACTTAACAATTTTTTCACTTAACAACATCAAGTTTGGGCTCAATTGTGGTCGTATGTTGAGGACTACCTGTCTATAGACAGAGCTGTCACTAGGAATCATGCTCAGCCTCTTCAAGGTTTTAACTTTCAAATCTTTTTATTTTTAAATCTAGTCCTTTTAAAGTACATTTGCAAATATTTTTTTTCTATGCTTATTTGCCAGAAATATGCTTCTACTTTAGCATGTCACTGCTAGTGAACTGACTTATGGTTAAAGATGGAAATAGATAGGTTGATAAATAACATGAGCTTTCAACATGTTTTATTTGCATGAAGGTTTCAACAAATAATTGGAAGCGAAGCAATGTAGCTTTTAATGTCACTATAGGAAAAGTGGAAAACATTCTCCTCCCAAAGACAATGAGACTTTAGCTTGCTAGAATTATATAATATCATAACGGGCAAGTAAAACTAATCGGATGTGCCACATGTCTTCATTTCGTAAGTGCAATAACTCATTTGGCTGTTAGCAAAGCTTTGTTTAGTGATGCATCAATAATTAGAAACTGTCAGAGTCTGTATCTGACATCATGTTTTTCTCTCTCTTTGCTGTTTTGTTCCTTATTAATAAAACCTCTGTGGCTGTATTCAGGAAATATTGGAGAGCAGTATATATTTCCACACATCCAGGTACCCATAGACTGTTCTCATTTTATGTCTAAAATTTAGAATGATAATTTTTACAATATTGCTAATAGTATTTTGATGTAACAAATGTCTGTGTATAATTCAGTATTTTGCCATTCATGGTGTTTAGTTTAAACAGACGCATAAGGAATTATTTAATTCCTTTTCAACAATTCTGTACCTGACATGCTATACTCTGATGCTATGGTTTTAAACAAGGTTTGGCTAAATTATAATTTACTTTTTTTTAAACTGATTGAATATAAGAAAGATATAGCAGCCTGGAAATGGTAAAGATGTGCAATTTCTTAAAAACAACAACAATTTATTTAATTAAAGAGAATAAGGGACTAAAAGTGAAAAAAAGCCTCACAAAAAAATAAAAAAACAACACAACAGTAAGGTATTCAACTATATATATAAGCACAGAACATTTGCCACAATAATTTCAATCAAGGATGACAGTGTTTTATAAGCAACCATATATAACGTGTGCATCATTCTTAAATGCTACAATAGTTTCAATAAAGGATAACAGTGTTTTATAATCAACCATATTTATTTATTTATTTATTTGGATTTATACCCTGCCTCATTTCCCTGGTCAAGGGGAACTCGAGGCGGCTTACAGCAATAAAAACAATTTATACAATTTAAAACATTACTAAACACAATCTCACCAACGTTCATCCAAGGGGAGGGGTACATTAATCCCAGGCCTTCCGCCAGAGCCAGGTCTTAACGGCTTTACGGAAGGCCAATAAGGTGGGGGGTGGTCCTGATTTCAGCTGGGAATTGGTTCCAGAGGGTCGGCGCCGCCACAGAGAAGGCCTTAGCGTGGGGGGCCGCCAGCCGACATTGTTTAGCTGACGGGACCCACAACAGTCCGACTCTGTGGGACCTCACTGGGCACTGGGAGGCATGCGGTAGCAGGAGGCGGTCTCGCAGGTACCCCGCTCCTAAGCCACGTAGGCCTTTATAAGTTGTTACTAGCACCTTGAATTGCACCCGGAAGACCACCGGCAACCAATGCAGCTC
>JANHGC010005583.1:262718-278256 GCA_027560395.1 Boaedon fuliginosus | reverse complement strand
GTGAAGAGAGGCGGGATATAAATCAAATAAATAAATAAATAAATAAATAAATAAATAAATAAATAAATAAATAAACTCATAGAATAACCCAAAACACATATTCCAATAGAAGTTCCCACAAGTCTGAAAGTTCTGAAAAATAAAACTCTTCTCCTGGTGACCGGTCCAGATTGGATCTTGAAAAAATTACAGTTGGGAACATTTCAACAAAGGGAAATAAAATGAGCACAAAAGTTAAAAGCTGTAGGGGATCAAATATGTATGAATATAAATGAAGATGAGAGAATTGTGCTGGGTCCAAGAATTGGTATCCTCTGAATTACTTTCTATACATTTTCACTATTTGAGTGTGCATTTTGGCATATATCAATACTTCTCTTAGTTTGTCTCACCAACATTGGTACATATTTGTACGTATTCATGAATGCTAAAGACATTGAACAGGTCAGTCAATCATTGTTACGCCAAGAATTGTGAGAAAGAGTATAGGAATGGATTGGAATTCTTTACTGTGATGGGAAGACATGCTGACAATTGAAAAAGGCTTTTAAGAATCCCAGTTGTGTCAGTATTCTTAAAAGGCAATAGTTGTCCAAAGCTGCAGGGTTTTTTCCATTTTCTGTGATAACGTGATTGGGAATAATTTTCTTTTGATGTGTATTGTTCATGTCAATGTGCCGGTTATTATTACCGTCCACTTTACATATAGTGATTCTTAAATGATGCTTTATAGCTAGAGGAAGAAGGACAGAATGCAGCTGCTAGTTTGCCTGATAGAATTGGCATCAGGAGGCATATCATATTTGTTCTCTAAGGCATTTATAGATGGTTATTCATATTTTTTTCTGTGTCATTCAAAAAGGGCCATCATTGCAGTATGGAAGTTTAGTTTCTACCTAGAGGATTGCTTCTTGTCATACCTAAAATGAAATATCTGGAGACTGCAGGATATACAGAAAAATAGAAATCAATACTAAAATATTTATTACTCATATTCATTATGTAAATTAACAGGCATGCTAAGTACAAACAATAAGAATAATGCAGTGCAGTAGTGAAATAATAACATGGTCAGGCGTCTAGTATAGCACAATGTGTCATTATCAATTGTCCAAAGAATGAGAAGCAGAATTGAATTAGACCATAATCTAGGCAGGAATATTTGCACTCATTAAATTGGCCTCTTCCTCTGCATTTAATAGCAGCCCCAGTCAAAGAACTGAAGATACCAGAATAAGAGAACTGCAATGGACCTTGGAGGTCTTCTAATCCAACTCCCTGCTTAAGCAGGAAACTCCATACCATTTTAGACAATAAGCTGTCCAATCTTTTCTTAAAAACCTCTAGTATTATAGTATCCGCAGCTTCTAAAGGCAAGTCATTCCACTGATTAATTGTTGTGTCTGGAAATTTCTCTTTCTATGTTGTTTCTTTCCTTGATTAGTTTCCATCCATTGCTTCTTGGCCTGCCTTCAGGTGTTCTGGATAATAGGTTGACACCCCCCCTTTTCTGTGTGGCAGCCCCTTAGATACTGGAACACAGCTATAATGTCACCTCCATTCCTTCTTTTCATTAAACTAGTCATACCCAATCCCCAAAATTCTTCTTCGTATGTTTTAACCTCCAGTCAACTAATCATCTTTGCTGGTGTTCTCTGCAACAGAAGAGGACTGATGCTTTTTCTCCAGTTTGGTGGAAGCTTGGCTCATTCTGTTTCTGGTATTTTTGAAGATGCAGCAGAGCAACTTAATACCCAGTTCAAACAAACTGGATTGAACTGGCATAGATAGTCTTCCTGAATGTTGCGCATTGAAGCTTGAAAGATTTGTGCTGATCTTGTTAGAATCAAGGTTATGGTAGGGTAATGGTATCATATGATATGCTAATCACTTATAATCAGTTGTCAACATATACAAATAATGGTAACAGAGTGACTGATACCTAGATATAAAGAAATATTGGCAACTTGCAGTCTGTGGACCATATGCAACTCTCTTGAGACTTGACTGCAACCTGTCGCCTCTTCTTTCTTGTAACAGATAGTCTCATTGGGAGAATTTTCCTCTTCATTCTTTTCTTGCTCAGGTCAAAACACCAGATGCCATAATTCTGAGTTCAAAACTTCATTAAGCAGCTAAGGCAGAAGTATTTGTTGCATCCATCTCTCATCAGGGTGCAACATTCTTTCATAAATAGGTAGAATCAACTTATTTGGGTATGTCTAAGCCTAAAGTTCCCATGTGTAACTTGGCAAGGCATAGCTTGATTTCCCACTTTTTAATCGCTACAGCTTATCTTTGCGAGAAGCATAAGCATTCTCCTCATTTTTACTTTAATCTTTCTATCACTTCTGTGTAATGGTGAGACTAACTTCCCCTCTAAATTGGCTGTTGCCTTAGCTTTCAAATAATTTTTCCAACACCCCCAATGTGCTAAATTGAAAGCAGCTCTTTGTTTGCGTATTGCCTTAGATATAGAGCATGGGTGTCAAACTTGTGGCGTCACGTTGCTGTCTCATGACGTTTCATGACTTTTTCCCCTTTGTGGAGCTGGGGTGGGCGTGGCCTTGCATGACACATCTGGCCCGTGGGACACCAGGTTGACACCCTGAATTATAGAGAAACAAAAGCAATTCCCTGACTGCCAATTCCCTGACTGAACTTCAGTTTTGTAATTTCTAGAATTTTCTTCGGCAAAAAATTACAGAAAATTGACAATATGGTTTCCTACCATTTTAAGACTGGAAACACTTAAGAATGTAGTGTAGTCTCTATAATAGTTTCAATGCTGTTTTCAAAATGAAATGAGCTTCCCAAACTTTTCCACAAGTCAGGAAAATATAGAACATCAGGCTCCTATTCCTATGCATGCCATATCATCTGTTTTCCAATACTACATTATTAACTGAACAGTACTTGCACTAAATAGACCAAATCAAATTCGGCCTGCTGGTGAAAGTATGCCATGAAATTGTAAACGTATATTTACATATTTTCTAATACTGTTCATTGGTGGTGTCCTGTAGAGCAGTGTATTTTCACACTGAAAATGGAAGGGACAGAGAGATAAACATAAGGATAGAATTAAGAATTTCCTAGGCTCAGTTTTTATTAGTTTTAAAGAATAGTAGGAGGCACAGTGCTACCTGCCTGTGGGTTAAAGCCTTTGGTTGTGAATGTTACTGGAATGAGTTGTCTAGCCTAGGAAAGACACAGAAATTTAAGAGAAACTGAAGTTCAGACTTCAGAGGCAATATTTTAAGATCTGGATAAGCAGGCAAACAGGTGGGATCAGGATATAATAGAAGGGAGCAGAATGGTAGCATCCTGAACTGAAAGTGATTTTCATTTGAGTGCTCTTTAGCAAGATGTATTACGATAAAAATTGTAGTGATACAAACATTCCAGCAAGTAAACTATTTTCAATTTAGAACAAATAGATCTATGTAGCCATTAAGGGCAGGTATTTTCTGAGTTCGCTTTTTCTCATAATGGAATGGAAAGGGTATGGTTCTCTTGTCTCATACTGTAATCTGTGATTTATTTACACAATGACATTAGAATCCTCATCAGCCTGAGAACCAAAGTTTACACCCAAGTGAATCTGCTCTACTAATATGTAATGATCATTTATAAAAGCAAGTTCTGAGGCTAGGATTTCAATAGGAACTGACAGAGAAGTAGTGGCTTACTAAATATTTAGCAAAATGACTGAAGTTTTCCTATACTTAAGTGATGCTTTAGAAGCACTGAGCTCCATATATCAGGTAAATAGCTGGTAAAGATTGTTGACAGATTAGGAAAAAACACATCAGATTATGGTTAACCTTTCTCTTTCATGATTTTCACTTCTGGCAAGCCAATATAAATAATAATGCATTATAGTAGTAGAGGAATTGTAAACATGGATTATTTTAAAGTGAAATGTGATTTAAAAGAAAAAGAAATATATGCACAGAAACAGTATTTGCTACAAAGATGTAATTTCACACAAAACACCAAACCGTATTGTTTCCATTCAGTTGCTAATTGTGTGACAATACTATTTTCCCCCAAAAAATTTGCCTGTAACAATGGAATAAAGAACAGCACAGTATTTGGAAATATCTTTCCATATTCTAAGTACTGTTTTGAAATATTTGAGGCTCTAGTTTACTAATTCAGCATACAGGTGATCCTTGATATAGCAATTGTTCAAAGTTAAATCAGACTCAAAAAATGGCACTTATGACCTGGATTCAAAATTCTGATGACTGTTCCTTCCCTGCGGTCATATGATCATATTTTAGACACTCAACATTTACAGCTATTTGCAGTATCCTGTGGTTACATGTCCAGGATTTTTTTGCCAAAAAACCAGCATTTACTTCTTGAGCTTACTAGCTAATATACTTCTACTCTTTGTCATAAGTCAAGGAGTACAAATACAGTAAATATTATTATTAAAGACTATGATACATAAAACTATGTATAGTTGAACAAAATTTGGAAAACATTTCAAACCTCATGTAAGTATATTTGAATTATGTCTGCTACTCATTAAAACAGCCTGACTTTTTGAGACTTCGGCATAAATCTGCAAAAGATAATTTTCAGGCATCCATTTGTTGAAGTTAATTCAATCGTTATAACTTTTTTCAGACATCATTCACAGTGGCTTAATGAATAGCAGAAAATGGTTATGGTTGCATGAAATTCAAAGAATTTCTTCCTAATTATTTTAAAAACATGCATAGTTTTAATGGTGCTACTTTTAATTATGGTATGTTACTTTTTAAATATAATGCTACTTATAGTGCCTGAATATAAATACATGTGTGTGATATGTGTGTATGTCCCTTCTCACTCCCACGGGGTGGTATGTCTTCCTCAGTCTTGAAACGTCGATCATAGGCCTGGGAGTTTGAGGGCACTGTGCAGTAAATTAGCTATTCCTAGCAGTGCACTCTTCTGGACAGAGAGCTTTGATGATGTTGCTAGAATCTGCTGGAACCAGTCTCCCAGCTTAGGAGACATACTTGGGATCAATTATTTTCTACATCTTTTAGGTCCTGGCACTTCTCCAAACTCTCAAATTCATTCTTTCTGGTGTTTCTGTGACTGGCTACATCTATCACCACTTTAGTCGTCTGACCTTGTTCGCTACCATGAGATATGTTTGCCTGTCTTGATGAGGAAGTCCTACAGGATCTTAGTCTCATTATTTTCCACAACATTCTGTGGAATCTCCCATCTAGACTTGGAAGATCTAGCCCATACACTATGCAGATGTTACTGTAACCAATGCTAGCAGAATTGACTCCACCAGTCTTAACTACATTCCCCCTCTTCACTACTATTTACCACACTTCTCCAGTTTCAATGGGAACCCAGTGTTCTCAGTGTAGATCCATGTCAGGTGGATCAGTGAGTCGATGTTCACTCTTAGCATTCAGCTTGATTTCACCCATGTAGAAGAAGTGGCTGATGGTAGTTCCACTCTTAGACTATAGTCCTCATGATGAACTGGCTGAGATGACTCAAGGCTATGCAGAATCACAACAGGGACAGCCACCTTGGTATATGCTACACTTGGTGGCCTGTTGTCTTTCACAATCCAAGTGAGTTCTTGAGCAAGGTCTTAGTATCCTGTTGATTTGTATAGTACCAGCCTTCACAGATTCATATGTATGGCGTTGAGTTGTAGTCAGTCCAGACTGTGCTCAGATTTATCTGTCCAAGTCTTGAGTCGTGAATAACTGCTCTTTCCATGAGCAACTGTTATTTTGAGTTTCTGGTGTTCACAATGCCCTTCTGACCCATGCTCATGTATTGGCCCATATGTCCTTCCTTGTATTATCTGGTCAGGGTGGAAACCTGCTGCTAGCATCTGTTCATCTGTGCTATTACATGTTGTTAGTTTTTCTTGGCAAGCAGGTATGGATTATGTCCAGGCCAGGTGGTGTTAATCTCTTTGTGTTCTTGTCCTGCAATTGGATATCTGCTGTTGTAATGGTGACTGGGTCTTGTTCAGACAGGTTGTTGTGGTCTGCTCTCAGGTCCTGCAGCCATTTTGCAGAAATGTGTCTTCATTCTCTCATATGTTCTTTCAATACTAGTCTGCTGTTAACTGCTTTGTTGCATTGCAGCTGAGATGGTTCATTGGAGAACATAGCATTCTGACTTTTGCTTCTCCAATGTATCTCTTTAGCTTGGTAGTGAGTGCCATGAGCAGTTCTTAGATATAGTCAGACCATTGTATTCTTCAGGAGCCAAGTTTTATCTACCTGGCCGAACTAATCTTTCTCCATGTTGGCTTAATCTTATGCCACAATTTCATTTTCCAGTTGGTTATATACAGTTGTTGTTCTTGGTCATATAGCCATCTCCAGGATTACAGCAGATGTAGAGCATGTCAGTTTATTTATTAGAATATGGTGTAGGGATTGTTGTGAGGGCTCTATTGACATCTTCTAGCATGCTATCTTATGGTACTTCTCCATTGAACATCAGTCTCAGGTTGACTGAAACTCATTTATGCATGATCGTGTCAGCTGTTGTGATCTGTAATTGAGAAGATGGCAATGAGGTTCTATCTTCAGGTGTTGGCTGTACATCCAGTTGTTTTTTCAGGTCTTCTTGAGCCTGGGATATAATATTGGTCTACTTTAAATTGTGAGAGCATTTTCCTCTTCACTATGTTGAACTGTTTGAGTAACTATCAATTTCTCAGTTATTGTGGATGTAGGTCTTATGTCCATCCATAGTTCCCTCATACATCTAAATATCCCTTCTCATTATGTCTATTATTAAAGTAGCATTCCATCAACTTCAGGTTCTCCCTGTCTTGTTCCAGTAACCCACTTAACATCAGATTTTCTTTGTTCTCCAACTTGTGGCGTGGACCTTATTAATCTAGGTGATGTATGAGCCAGCATGACTCTGTCAGATATGTGTTACTCTAATATTTGTGACACAGATATGTGAGACATAGATATGTGTCCTTCATATCTGAGGTAGGCAGATGAAATGTTAAGGGGTCTGTGCCCAAGGACCCCATCTGGTAAGATAGGAACCAGCATATATTCAAACCCCATTTTATGGTTTTATCAAAGTGCCTGACAACATACATTGCTGACGATTTTTCATTGAATATAAAATTATAGCTTACCCCCAAAATTGGTTTTCTATTGTCAACTTTGTGTGTATGTGAAATGTGCCTGATAACTAAAGGAGTAGATAGAATTGCTTAGATTTTTCTTTTGTTAATACAGTGGTGAATGTTTACACACCACAAACATCTGTAAAAACCTTGATCAAGATGTATGAAAAATTTTGTCAGAAACTATAAAGTTTATAGCATTGTTTTAAATGCTCTACTGTCATCCCAGTACTGAAAAAAACTTCCATCAAGGAATTGAATGATTTCAGGCCAGTTGCTCTAACATCTGTAGTTACAAAAACATTTGAAAGGCTTGTGCTGTCCCACTTGAAGATCATCATAGATCCACTATTAGACCTACTACAATTTGCCTACCGAGCCAACAGATCAACAGATGATGCTGTCAATATGACTCTACATTACATATACTACAACATTTAAAGTGGTTGAATTGTAAACAGCAGAAAACATCTTGAGGGGGGAAAACCCCCAGCCTCGTTCAATTTTATATAGTAACTCAATATCAGCACACGTACATGCTGTATTTATTAAATATTCAAATGTTAGGAGATGTGTGGAAAAATGTGTCCCCCAACTTGTTAAAAAAATCTATAGGTTAGTGTATGTGATTGAACATACAAGTTGGCCAATAAAGCTATTCTATTCTATTCTATTCTATTCTATTCTATTCTATTCTATTCTATTCTATTCTATTCTATTCTATTCTATTCTAACTTCTGCTTGTATTTGTCAGACAAATATGTGCTTGGGAGTAAGTATCAGGTTACAGAATAGTTCCCTGCTAGGCCATTTTGGCCTTTGATCCTAATCTAATTATTTTCCTAAGACAAATATGTAGATTTAAAGAGGAATGTCTGCACAAATGAGTACTTATTATTTTACTGTACCACATACATAATAAGTTTTGGAGGTACCATTAACGCATCATGCTGAATAGCAAATTGTTTAATGTTTCTCAATCTACAATAGAGATATCTGTGTATTTGTTAACAATGTCTAATAACTCCCTTTTCATATTATCTCCTGCACTTTCTGTGCATCAACATTGCTTCCTTTCCCCCATAGTCTTTCCTCTACTCATGTTATGGATTATGAAAATGAAAATTTCTAAATAAAAATAAGCTATGAAAAGTGTTTTATGGGATAGCATTCTATGATATCTATTTAAGAGAACGTAATAAAAGGTCAGAAAGAAGGTGTAATCAGAAGAATATTTTGAAACAGTCAACATTTTCCATGTTTATAGTATTATAACACGATTGGTATTCTTGGTTTTAATAGTGTGGTTAGAGAGTTTATTATTATGACTGCAAGATATATGCTACTGTTATATCCCATAGGCCTTGATTTGTATCGAGTAGTAGGCTGTGCATTCCTCAGAAGTAATTTGTAAAATGTGATTTGAAGCATATGGGAATGCAGCGGTAGCATGTGCCTGCAACCCCAGATATAAAGTTGCATATATGTGCAATGTTTATGCTCCTTTGCACATTCCAAATTATTTCTAAAGCACTGCACATCTCTACTGAGTTTTGGTTCTTCTTTGTGAATATTTCTTTGTGCTGTTGTGTGCATAGGTTTCATAAATTCCATTTATTTCACCAAGATACAAAATTCCAAACACTTTAGTTCCATAAAAACGTATAAAACTATTTTTTATTATTTAGTGATGAACCAGATCAAATAGTTTGCGGATTGAGCCATGATTACTTGATACTTTATGATTGTAGTCCTCGGCTTACAATCATTTGTTTAGTGACTGTTCCGTTACAACAGCACTGCAAAAAGTGACCTATATCTGTTTTTGACATGACTATTGCAGGATCCTTGTGGTCACAGGATCAAAATTTGGATGTTCGGCAACTGGCACGTATTTATCCTGGTTGTAGTGTCCTGGAGTTATGTGATTGCCATTTGTACCCTTTTGACAAGCAAAGTCAATGAATAAGCCAGATTTACTTAATTAATAACCATGTTATTAACTTAAGTACAATGATACACATAACAACTGTGCCAAGAAAGGTTGTAAAATGTGGCAAAACTCCTTAAAAACTGTCTCGCTTAACAATGGAGAATTTGGCCTCATTTGTCGTTGTTAAGTTGAAGACTACCTGAACCCTAAATATTTGCAACTTGTTTTTCTTACATGTACTAAAGCAGGGGTCCCCTTGCCACAGCTGCCAGTCTGCAGACCTGGAAATATTGGGAACTGTTGTACTAAAGTTGTTTCTTGAAAAGTTGGCCCTTTCTCCAGTAGATTTCATAATGAGTCTTCTGTTCTATTGTACTTTCATTTTCAAAAGAAAAATATAAGCAAAATAGTAAGGGAAAGATGGTTTATATGCACAGTGTTGACTTTATTTTCTTAATCCTTGCTTTTCTAATGTATTTGAGAAGTCCTTTTCTCCCTCAACTGATTTCTAACATGAAAAATGAATAATGATTATTTCTAGGATTGTGAAAGGCGTAAGAATTGCTGTAGTTAAATCCCTCTTTATTTGAATAGGGCATATTGTCATTTGAAATGGTACTCTTTAGATTTGCTAGGAACTGGAATGGAAGAACATAGTGTATTGAGTTTGCTTATAGTTAATGTAGTGTTTAAATCTTTTTTCTACAGTTAATTTATATATTCGCTAGCATTTAAATTAGCTTTCTACTTAATTGTCTTTCCATTTAAGGTAAGGTATAATTGTGAGCTTACTATGTTTAAAGGAGATTTTTTTTGTCATGTTAAACTTTTAAATTTTTTGTTCACACTAGAACAGCGGCTTCAACCATTTGGGCATCAGGGACTGGTTCCGTGGAAAGAGAGTTTTCCATGGACCGTGTGTGTGTGTGTGTGTGTGTGTGTGTGTGTGTGTGTGTGTGTGTGTAGTTTTCAGTGCTGCCTATATCCCGCAAATGGAGTTTCACTTGTTTGCAGAGCCCAGTTTCTGGCATGCTGTAGACTGATGCCAGTTCACGGACCGGGGAGGTTGGGTACCTCTGCACTCAGTTGGGTACCTATAATTAAAAGTTGAATTATGGATTGAAGAATTTTATACTTGTTAATTAAGAAAGAGTAACGAGATTGTGAAACTGTTATACTTGTAATGAAGGTTTTCTTATTCTTTTGCTTTCTTGTATCATTTTTTTAAAAGTTTGTATTACCTTTTATGATTGTAATCAAAACTTTTAATAAAATTATAATAAAAATAGTTGCTGTAGTTAAAATAAAAGTTGCTTTTGATTAATCACAGGCTGGGGAAAACGTTAACTATGTTAATTAAATGATTAGATATAGCTTCTATTTAGCATGTATTATTAATGGAATGTTTTGGGGAGAGATTGCTTCAAACCTGACTGGGCCAATGACTTTTCTTCAGGCTAAGCTATGTTACAGAGTTGCTGAAGGAAAAACACTGGAAAAAGAAGAACCTTGAGCTTCTGAAGGAAAGGCAAAATATAAATCTAACACATAAAATATAAATGTTCTTCATATAGGCTTTTGACTTAACAAGGGAGGAAATGTACTGGTTACTCAGTAAATTATGAACTGCCATTCAGTGTCCAGGAAATGTGGCTGATGCTTCAGAAAATTCATCTATGCATTATTTTTATTATATTTGACTACGAAAAGCATTGAAACTTGAATTTAAATACTATTAATTATGTGTTCAGCTTACATTTTCAAACCAAGTTACAGAAAGAATTTGTGAATATTTCTGAAGGATGTATCCCTCTAATTTTTAAGATTAATTTTTGTTTTAAATATTTGCACAGATAAATGATTTAAAATCGTACCAAAATTTTACATGAATATTTTCCAACTTCAATTTACACTACAACTATTGCATGACCTTTCAAATAATTTATGGCTCTGGGTAGTCACTTTTGATAATCTATTATAGTGTTTTATGTTGGCATTCCATTAAGAGATTAACACTTACTGGCCAAGTAGTAGAACTGAGGAAGACAATATAATTCATTTGTTTGCCAGTCCTCAGCTACAGACATTTTCTTAAATAAAACCTATTTGTTTAATTTCAGAATGCTAAAATAAAATAAAATATATTTCATTTCATTTTGGTGCCTCTAAGAAGTAAATGGTGCACAATATAACACAAAATCAAAATTGAGACAAAAACAAATGTTTTTCAAAAAATTAAAATGCATTAGCTATTAAGATGAAGAATACCGTATATACTCAAGTATAAGCCTACCCGAATATAAGCTTTTTTAAAAAAAAGAAAGAA
The DNA here is from genome assembly GCA_027560395.1 of Boaedon fuliginosus. Classification (NCBI taxonomy): domain Eukaryota; kingdom Metazoa; phylum Chordata; class Lepidosauria; order Squamata; family Lamprophiidae; genus Boaedon; species Boaedon fuliginosus. Next base: position 266,856 of record JANHGC010005583.1, on the reverse strand, counting down.
AGTTTGTAGTTTAATTTAAGGGATTGGGAAGAGATTCATCTGTCCCATAGGATAGGTGATATAATGAGATAACATCAAAATCCAAGTTATAGCTCAAAGGAAAACACTATGTGGGAAAGGTGAACAGCTTTAAATAGGTCAAACCAAACTGAGTAAATTAAGCGTGCAATTATGTGTGCGCATACGGGGAGGGATTAATTGTGCTAATTTTAGAACTAGGTCTCTAAAGAACCACCACTGGTTCTTACGAATTTAACTGCTAAAATTTTCATGACCACAAGTAAACACCATCATTTTGAATGTTTGCTTTTATCACCTACAACTCTTCCCCCAATCTCTTCTTAGATCTTTTGCAGGTTATTCTTTTGGTAGATCCCATCTTAAATAATTTGCTGCTGGCATTAGCTGACCCTCTCCCTTATTTTAGTTTAAGGATGAGGTTAGAGCAGAAGCGGGCCTTTTAGAGGCTTACAAACTAAAGCAGCTGTTTTTTGTGGTTTTAATTGATACATTGAGTGTTATATGGTTATTACATTTTGATAAGTTTCCATTAGGCTTGGAGACTCTATAAAATAGCTAAATAAGTAGATAAATGAAGTATCAGTGAGATACATTTATCTCAGGATATTTTTCGTTTCATTCTGTGGATTGGCTAGGTTCTATTCTAATTTCTTTTTATGATCCTGTAGTCCCTTAAAATTTGGGGTAAAATCGGCGTGACTGGGTGGAGCTGAGCATTTACTTGCCGAATGCCCTTCCTGACGCCTATGTGGAGTGGAATTCACAGCACACTCTCTTGAAAATTTAGGATGCTGCTTATTTCTGCCATATGAAAGCTGATCTGGCTTAAAGCATTTCCACAGTAGCAATTTATAGCATCACCTAGCTACTGCTGTGGCAGTATATCACAAATGAAAACAGGCTTCATATCACCACAGTAGTGGCTGAGTGACCCCATAAAATGCTACTGGGAAATGTTCATATTCAGGCTATTAGATCTATTTCATGCTTCTGCAGTTCCCAAGCATGTTTTCTTAAATAATGCAAAGCAATGTATTCATGATAACCAATAAAATGTAAAAAGGATATTAAAACGTGTGGTTATGTCATAAATCATTCAAACTGTGAGTGGTATTTTGCAAAGTTGCCTCGTTATTTTCATTTAATTACTGTAACATATTTAAGGAAAGAACAATGTTTTATTACACAAGTTATTACTTTAATAATATCCAGCCAAAAGAAAGCCAATGTGTTGGATCAGGTTTGGCAAGCATAGGATTCTTTAAAGTTATTGTTAAGGGAACATGGCGGAAACATGAAGGAGTGGGTAAAAAACAATATTTAAGACCAAAATGGTCAATATATATATATATACACTGTATTACAATTTAAGATAATCCACACATAATGGAGTCCACTTTGTCCCAGCTGTTAGAATTACTTTATCAAATGCTGAAGCAGAACAATATCACTTTCTATAGAGAAATATTCAGTGATGTATTACTAAAGTAAGCTAATTTGCCTGAATTAGAAATAAATGTATAATTAACCCTCTTTTCATGAAAAATTAACATTAATTTTGTAGGATTAGTGAAGAAAAGTGTAATACCGGGTAGATTTAGCATCTTCTGTTACTGTCTCAGGAGACCTTTAACACTCTTACAAGATTAGTGTTGCTCGTGATTCATCCACCTCATTCCTACAGAAATAGTGCACTGCTTCTGACCATCAGAGACACTTTCCTAATTATCAGCTTTTATAAGTGAGTGCAAAAGGATTAGAATATAAATATAGTAGGAAGATGGTTTGTAGGATAAAATGTGCTGTTCTCTCAAGGAACTGTAGGGTTGCTGAACTAAACTTCATTGACTTGTTGGTGAGTTGCCAATATTTGGATTATAAATGAAGAATTGGTCTGGTTGCAGTAGTTGACTTTGATACATGGCTGGATAGTTGATTTTGGTACATGGCTCTTTACAAGGATATTCGAAAAATTTATCTATAGATATCTATAAATATGTAACTTTGATTAAAATTATGCATTGAGTTATAGAAAAGCCCCCAAACTTTGACAAATAGAATCTTTCAGAAGGAGATGAGGTTGAGAAAGGAGGTGGGGACAACTCTAATAAACCCCACTATGCCAGTTAGAAATAATATTGTGACAATATAGATCTTCTTTATATGTTTGTGAGGATATAGTTTGTATTTGTGACATACATGAGAAGAAGTTTGTGCACAACCAGAAATGGTGTAAGCGTATAAAATAGGAATGAACATTCTTTTGGAGAAGGAGAAAAATCACAAAGAAATTCCTTGTCCTCTAAAAGTCAGTCTGTCTCTCCCTCCCTCCCTCCCTCCCCCTCTCTTTCCCTCTCTACCCCTCTCTCCCTCTCCCTTTCCCCTCTCTGTGTCTACTGGGGAGAAAGGAATTCAGTCGGTTTGAGGGCAGTGTAGCTTTTCATTCTGAACAAATTGGTTAAGAAATTTTCTCTTCTGTGCTTTAACTTACAAAGCCACAAAAATCATGGAAACTGATAGTGATCCTTTCCAGTTGCCTAGAACTAAACTGTTTGTTGCATGACTACCTAGAGGACTGATTAACTAGAGCTGCGCAAAACAAAGCATTCAGAGGAGATGTTCTGAAAAATGTGACAGCTCTAGCAAAATCACTTCAGAAGTTTTTCCAGGTTGTCTGCACACATCTTCAGTCTAAGATCACACTTAAATCATAAGCAAAAAAGGCTGTGCATGGACGTGCAAGCAGAAATAGTTAAGAATAAACTTCTTGAATCAGTTTGTAAAGGATATTGTTGCTTTAAGGTTTGGAAAGAAGGCAGACGTACATTGAGAGCTATTCCTTTTAAGAGGTTTGCATGGCCCTAGTGTGAAGCCACTTGGAGATATAGCTTTTAAGATTGGGAGGACGTCATTGACTTCTCTTTGGAGAAGTCCCTAAGAGGATCTTCCCCTGTTTCTTTGTCATGCTTTGAAAAGCACTGCACAATTCTTATTTCAAAAAAGGAATGAAAATTATTTTCCAGCCAAGCCCTTGGAGTTGTGCTAGCAATTTTAATTGCTTTTATCTGTTTTCAATTTCTTAAAATTATTTTACTATACTTTAGGCTATTAGTAGACAATATAGAAAGGTGTTTATTAATTGGAAAAAAGTAACAATTAATAATAGTAGTCTTTCTATTCTGAAATCCTTGAACGTGAGGGGGGCTATGATAAATGAAAATAATTTCCAGGTTTATTGTTGGACACAAGGGATTGTCAGTGTCTTTTCCATTAGGAAATTTTGAAAATAGAAGAAAGTATTTCTTGGGTACTTGATTATTGCTTGAAAATAGCAGAGAGAGGAAGCAGGCAGCATTTTCAATGTTGAACAAAAACCAAGAACACAGGAGGATAATCTCAAATTGACAGGATAAAAGTTCAAAATTAATGTTAGAAAGTGTTAACAGAAAGAGTAATGGATGCTTAGGACCAACTTCCAGCAGCGGTAGCGGGTCTGTCATTACTGTTTGGGAAAAACACATGTCTATCATCTGACAAAATTATAAATAAATAAATAAAAAATAAAAGAAAATAAAAATAAAAAAATTAATAATTAATTTTTTTTTGAATAAATTAAAAATCCGAAACATAAACAAAAAAAATCAAAGGGCAGACTTGGTAGACCACTGGGTTTTTTTTCTGCCATGAGTTTTCTATATTTCTGTTTGTATTTTAAGGATAAAAGATGAGAAAAGGGGTAATATTTCCGTCTTATTCTCAGTGCTGAAGGATAACTAGTTAAAAAGTGATAGTAAAAAAGTTAAAATAGTTAAAAACTAGTTAAAAAGTGTTTAATGAAGCAGAAGATAAGCCGAAGATAGCATAAATAAATATTAAACAAAACCAACAATGTTGATATATAGTACTTTCTTTCATTTTATACTCTTTTATGTCAAGGTAAAGGTTGCATGTCAACATAACTCTCAAGCAATGTATTTTCTAGTACTTCACAAAGGGAAAAGAGCCCAACTCTTCTCCTGTCCTTCTGTATCTGGAATACGTTTATTATTATTATTATTATTATTATTATTATTATTATTATTATTATTATTGTTGTTGTTGTTGTTGTTGTTGTTGT
>JANHGC010005583.1:219807-230365 GCA_027560395.1 Boaedon fuliginosus | reverse complement strand
TTCACCAACCCCCCCCCCCAAAAAAACCACCCCGAAGGAAAAAACTGAAATTGACAGTTTCACACACACACACCCAAAAAAAAAAACAGGTACAGGGAAAAAAAACCCCTGAAATTGACAGATTTTTCAAAAGGAGGAAATGTTGAAATGGACCCGTTCACCTCCCCGCCCTCCCCATAAATAAGCCAGAGAAAGAAAGCAAAATTGACACACCAACGACATTGAAAACCGAAACCCAAGGAGCTGCCATCCCTGGACAAACCGCTTGGAGAACGTGCCCCAGGTGGACTCACCAAGGTGTCTCTTCAGAAACTTAAAAAGTCCCATCAAATCAGTGGCTGAAAACGTTGGGGTGGCCAATGTCTGAGAAGATCAGGGACGTGGCCTGCCAACTTTCTGGAGGCCTCAGAGGAGATGGAGGCCCAGGGAGATAAAGGCGTGTGGCCCAAACCTCTTTAGGTGAACGTTAAGGGTAGAGGTGGGCGCAGAAGGCCCCTTAGAAGCTCTTGGGCCCCACTTGACCTCTTCAAACTTCAAACACGGTGAGATTTCAGCTTCTGGGGCACCATGGGTCCCATATCAGAGGTGGGGTGGAGACCTCCCATCCATGTCATTCCTGCCCACCAAGGAGCCTCGTAGCTCCTCTGCAGAAAACAGAACATCCAAGAAGGAGACCCCCAAAAGAACACCCAGGAAGGTACCAAGAAAAGAAGGACACCTACCTGAAGTATCTCCTGGTAGTTTAGGGGGTGGGGGTGGAGCTTCTGCTTTTTTCCTGCTACCCCCGGAGGTCGAAGGGGGCAGCAGCGTGCTGATGGGGTGGTTCCTAGGGGCCCCGACCCCTGGGCCGAGTCCTTTGAACTGTACGGTCGTAGAAGCCGCCGTAGTGGTGGAGACGGTGGTCGTCGTGGTCATACTGCTGGTCACCCGTTCCAAAACCGAGGTGGCAGGACCTCTGTAAATCCCAGGGAGGGTGCTGGTCTCCAGGGCTTCCAAGGGGCTGGTGGACCCCCATACGATGACCTCCGTCTCCATCGTTGGCCTGCTGTTGGCTCGGAGGTACCGTTTCCTCCGTTTCAAGTAAGCCTGGGATGCGGTTCTGCTGTCCGTCAACGGGGGGCTGGGCTTCCCGTGGGCGAGCGAGGGCGTCCGCCGGCTGTCCCACCTGAGGTCCGCCACATTGTGCAACCTTTTGAGGTGGGACCAGTTGGGCCGCTGCCCGTTGGAGAGTCCCAAGTGGTCAAGGCTGGCTGGGAGTCCAAGCCTCCTGGCTTCTGGCCCGTATCTAAAGCTCCACAAAAGGTGGTGGGGGAATCCACGCCAGCGGGTGGGTCTCTGTAAGAGCTGGTGCCGGAGGTCTCGGCCCAACGATGCGCAAGAGGAGACCTCCATGGCAAGTCGAAACATGGCTATTAAAATCCAAGCGTGGCTTCGCGCAGGAGCAGCTGACCTGAGGACAGAGAGAGAAGTGGGTTAGATACGGACCTCCACGAAGCCAAACATCTCAAGATGGCTGCAGGACGGAGGAGGAACCCCAGGTGACGTTTCCCTCAGCATCAAGGTCAACCAGTTTCCAACCCTTGGCCAGCTGACCTTCTCACCCAACGCGTTGCAAATACTCCAGGTCCAAATGGAGCAACCACAATCTGATTCTAACCTGGCTGTAGAACCCCAATGAGGTTCTTCTCTTAATTTTCACTGGTGTCCCCATCCTTCTTCTCTTTGAACATCCTTGTTCCATATTCTACAATATGAATATTCTAAAGTACAATGTACTCTTCCTTGGACAACCCTTTACTACCACCATAGTTGCTAGAACTAGTGACTATATAACACACAACACTCACGCCTACAGACCGGCGTTGACCTCGCCTTCTGTCAGGTTCCACCTCCGCCACCTTCTCCAGAACTTCCTCGTCTCAGCAGAACCGTCTCCGAGCCACCCTTGGGTAGGCTTTCAACCCCTTTTTCTGTCTAAGGACCGACTCTTGATTGACTCCGAGAAATTGCACAGCTGAGAATCCTCCCCCCAGAAGGTTCTGTGATGAGGTCTCCTGACCTCCTCCTACGCGCCTCCGTCTTTACGCTCCACCACGAGCACCAAACGAGGTTCCTCTGGAAACGAGCTCTGCTTCTCGCCCCTTTCACGTCCGCCAGCTCGTGCTTCGTTTGACGGAGCAAGAACCCCATGAAAACAAACCATTCACTGACAGGAGGAGAACCTTCTCCTAGACAGATGGACCGAGAAGAAGGGATCCACTCCTCCACAGGGTCAGCTGCTGCTTAAACAGGGTCCTGATCTAGACGCTCAAGACCAGGTCTGCTGACGTAGGTGGAGAACAGAGGAGGCAACCTCTGCTAACTGGGAAGAGCATCTTGGGAGCATCTTCACAAAGGGTTATAAGCATACGTACAGCTGGGAGTTGATGTGCAAACTCCGTGTTTGCACTGAATGGCAAAATGAGGGGCCTTTGCCTCGACCACCCCCTGAAAGGCCGCAGAGGGAGGAGGAGGAGGAGAAGGAGGAGGAAGAAGGAAGAAGTTACTCTTTGGAGGAGAAACTGGCGGTAGCTGAACTTTGGTTCTTGTTGTAGGTGTTTGTGTGACACCATCTTCCTCCTCATCTTCCTCCTCCTCCTTTCACTCTCCTCCTCCTCTTCCTCCTCTACCTTCTCCTTCTTTCTTCCTCCTCCTCCATCTCCTCCTCCTCCCCTTTTTCCCCTCTTCCTCTTCTCCTTCCCCTCCTCTTTCTCCTTCTCCTCTTCCTTGTCCTTCTCTTTCTCCTCCTGTTCCTCCTTCATCTCATCCTCTTTCTCCTTCCCCTTCTCCTTCATTTCCTTCGGCTTCCCCTTCCCCTTACTGCCTCTTTTTCTCTTTCCCTTTTTCCTTCCCTCCTTCCCTGCCCCTCCTGGGGTCGTAAATCGAGGCCCTGCTGGGAAAGCTGCCCTGTGGCTGCAAGCGGAGCAAGCATGCTGGGGTTGTGATTGTGTGCATCTCACAACTGTGCTAGAGTGGGTGCGTGGCTTTCCCGCCGCTGCTTCCCACCACACACACACACACACACACACACACACACACACACACACACACACACATGGAGAGAAATCTTCAGATTGCATGAAGCGAGTTAGATGCGGTTTGGATCGGAGTTTGACAAGCCGTGATAAATGACAAGCCAGTTTTGAGGACACGGCTCGGTTTCAGCTGCTCTGCAGAAGCCAGAACTGCTGACTTTCACCTGGCGAGGCCCCCCAAGCCCCCAGCGGACGTGCCTCAGTTCCCCCCACCGTTTCGGAAGTCCTCTGTTGACCTCAATGCCAGAGCCTGGCCAGGATAGGTGGGTGGATGGATGGATGGATGGATGAGAGATAGATATAGATAGACAGCTAGATAGACAGTTAGATAAATAGTTATAGAGGAAAGAGAGATAGATGATAGCTAAATAGATTGGTAGATAGGCAGGCAGACACAGATAGATAGTCATCTAGCTAACCCTTATTATTTCTCTCTTTTTATCTGTCTGTCTGCTGTCTATCTACCTACTTTTCTATCTATCTATCAATCAATCTATCTATCTATTGTCTCTAAGTCTATCTATCTTTGTTTATCTGCTGCCTTTTTTAGGAAAGAGAGAGAGATGATAGATATAGTGATAGATAATAAAGAGATATAGAGAAATACAGAGATAAAGGGATAGATAGATAATAGATAAGTAGAGAGATAAGTAGAGAGACAGGTAGGGAGGGAGAGAGAGAGAGAGAGAGACAGGATAGGTAGGTAGGTAGGTAGGTAGGTAGATAGGTAGGTAGGTAGGAGGTCAACTGTCCCATTGATTAAAATCCAAGTGTCTGGGTCCTATTGAGTCTCCAATCTGAGTTTCTGATCTGAAACCAGAGGAGTTTCATCTGCTGACCAGTTTTGCAGGTTTCCGGCCCATCCTGAGGTCACCTCTGTCCGCCATGTTGCAGAATGGGAGCTGGTCAGCCCCGTGTTCAGCCGGCCAAAGGCCCCCAACCTCTGGGTCGGGCAACGGGAGATGACACCCCTGCCCCGTCCGATGGAGACGGTCCCCCTGAGGGGACTCCACAACTTCTTGTGAGCCGAGTAGTTGGCGTCGGTGTCCGAGTGTGTGCAGGGACGTGTGAGTGATGACAAGATGGGTTTGGGCACACAACAGGCGCGTGTGGGAGTTTGCGTTGTCTAGGCAACACAGCACTCCTCGTTTGGCAAGACACACGAGGCAATTGTGTGTTCCCGGAGCTGATCCTAGCGCAACAACACAAAAGGCTCTTTGGCGGAGACGGAGATGGGCCCCTCCAGAGGGCGAGATGAGGCACCGGCTCCCTCTGCAGAGCCTCTCCTGCCCGCCAGCATCTGCCCAACGCTCGGCTTTAAAAGACAGATCGGCTTGGCAGCCAGACCTGAAATTATGTTTTAAATTTAATTTTATTCTTGAAATTCCCTGGCTTTGGATGCATCGGCTGGCAAAGCACAGATCCTCTTGGAGCAGAGAGCTCAACAGACAGCTCTCCCTCCCTCCCTCTCTCTTTCTCCCTCTCTCTCTCTCTCTCTCTTTCTCTCTCTCTTTCTCCCTCTCTCTCCAAAGACATTGAGTCTTGCTCCTTCTTATGACCTTTCAGGCCACAGTTGTTAAGTGAACCTGGCTCCCCCCTTAACTTTGCTGGCCAGAAGGTCTCAAAAAGGGGGTCACTGACCCCGGGGACACTGCGACCGTCATAAATATGAGTCAGTTCCATCTGAATTCTGATCACGTGACCAGGGGGGCGCTGCAATGGCCATAAGTGGGGAAATGGTCCTGTCACTGTTTTTTTCAGGGCTCTTGTAATTTCGGTCACTAAACGAGCTGTTGTAAGTTGGGGACTACCTGTAGAATCGCTAACCTCCGTCTCTTTCCAGGCAGGGCTGCCAAAATCCGGAGGAGTCGGGGAGAAAGGAGGAGAGACAAATGAAGGTTTGTCGCGCGGAAGACGATTTCCCGTGGTGAATTGCTCCGGCTTGGGGAGCATCGTGTTCGTACCTTCGTGTGTCCTCCAGGGAGACAAGCAGCGAAGGCGGTGATTTTTCTAGCCCTTCACAACACGCAACTGCACAAGGATGGCTTTTCTGCAGATCAAAGCAGAGGCAGAGGAGGGGGGCTCTGTCAGCCTTGTGGGGGGCTCTCTTGGTGGGGTCGGCTTTTGGCCACCTGAGGACCCATCTGAGGGCTCAGCCTTATGGGCCCCTAGGCGTGACGTAAGAGTGTCTTCCTCTAAGCGAAGGATGGGAAGGGAAGGAGGGAGGAAAGGAAGGGAAGAATAGAAAGGGAGGGAGGGAGGAATGAATGGAGGAACAAAGAGAGGGAATGAACAGTCTTCCTCTCTCTCTAAGTGAAGGAAGGAAAGAAAGAGAGAGAAGGAGAAAGGGAGGGAGGGAGAAAGAAAGAGAGGAGGAAGGAAGGAAAGGACAGAAAGAGGCAAGAAGAAGGGAGGGAAGGGAGGAAAGAATAGAAAGAGAGAGAGAAAGAAAGGAGGGACAGAGGGAGGGAGAAAGGAAGGATGGAACAGAGAGATGAGGTGAAGTGGTGTTTTCCAATACAATTTTTGCATCCAGAGCGCCAGCAACAAAAAAGAAACCAGGATCCGGCCCCCTTCGAACGGCCCCTTGAGGCCTGGCTCCTTTCGTGAGGGAGGAGAGAGGTCAGCAACGGGAGGAGGGACACAACAGGGCCCCACAGGCTTCCCTGCTAGGTCAATTGCACACCGCGATTGGACACAGGCCCCGCGAGGGCGCTTGACCCGCTTACTGGACGCGACCTCTTTTCTCGGTCTCACCCGCCTCCCTACTAACCAAGAAGGCGGCTCTGCAGACCACGCTCGCTCCCCCAAACGCACCGAGGGCCCCCCTGAGCCCGAAGAAGCCCCGGTCAGCCCCTTCTCAGCCCTTCGACGGAGCCGCTTGGCGGGCGAAGGCATCGGATCCAAAGAGAGCGGGGAAAGGGGCGTTCTCTGGGCAGCAGCCCCTCTTCGGGCGAGGGGAGGTTGAAACGGAGGGCCATCCAGCCTCGTTGAGGGTGGGAAAAAGGGGGATTCAGGAGGGGTTTCCTGGAAACGTTTCAGGCTGGAATTTTTTTTAAAAAAAGTTGGATTGTACTGTTGAACTGGACACTGCAACGGTCATCAATACGAACCAGTGTCCTGGGGGATGGTATGAGAGTTGTAAGTGTGAAAAAAACAACACCTGGTCCTAAGTCCCTTTTTGGACCGTTGTAAATCGAGGACCCCCTGTAGAGAGGGCCGTGGGGCTGAAGGCAATTGTCCTTGCCGTATGGAAGACAACACACACACACACACACACACACACACACACACACACACAGCCCTATCGTCCACGCCCCCCCCCCCCCCGCTGCAAAGGCCCAGAGAGCCTCACTAGATAAATCAGCCGTGGATTTCAAGGTGAGCTCTTGCCAGGATGAGGAAGGAAATTGGGGCGGTTGAGGCTGCCTTAATGATTCGGCCAAGGTTATTCTCAGCAAAAGGACAGCCAGTCTGACGGGGGGAAAAAAACGGCTGTTGGCCTCTCTTCCAAGTGCAGGGACTCTTTGACGTACGACCGCAACGCGAGGTCGAGTTTTCCGTTGCTAAGGGAGTCTTTGTCCCGTTTTACGACCTTCCTTGCTGCTGGAGTTAAGGGAATCCCTGCAGCTGTTGAGTCAGTCACATCATGGTCCTTTTTACTCGGGCTTCCCCGTTGACTCAGCTGAAGGCTCTCAAGTAGAGATTGAATCGCAGAAATAGCAGGATAACAGAGTTGAAAGGGACCCTGGAGGTCTTCTAGTCCAACCCTGCTGGTCTTCTTAAGTCCTCCGGTGCTGTAGCACCCACAACCTCTGCAGTCCCACTCGCTAACTGTTCTTGCCATCAGGAAATTCCTCCTTGGTTCCAGGCTGCTTCTCTCCTTGATTCGTTTCCATCCATTGCTGGATGGACAGCTCTTTGTCCAGAGGGTCTCCCGCCTTGAGCACGGGGCTGGACTAGAAGACCTCCAAAGCCCCTTCCAACTCTTGTTCTTCTGTAGTCTTCCTCCTACCCTCTCCTGATCTGGAAGAAGTTTTGGAGGAGAGTCTCCTTTGGACAAGGGACATTGTCAGGGCTGCAACGGACACACATCATGAGCAAATGACTTGTTTTGCGTCCTGCGCAAGATGATCCCGAGTTGTGACGGCACCTCCAACGTCACCGTGATGGCACCAGGGTTTCTTGGTAGAGCTATGAAACCGCCACGGTCTCATTTGTGGGTTAACACCCAGATGCCCAAGGAAGACAAGGCCCAACCACCTTAAAAATGGTGGGGGAAACCCCCACAGCTGGCGCGATGGGGCAAGTGAGGGACTCTTGGCCAACCCTCCAAGCCCCAGCCAAGACATCCGTCCACCAGCCTGGAACGGTCTTTGCACAGAGAGCTTCCGCTGCCTTCCCCTCGTGGCACCCACCCATGTTCACTCTTCCACCCGCATGAGTCCCCATGTTGGAAAAACTCCCGTGGGCGCTTTCCAGGCTCGTTGGCAGGCAGCTCACAGCCCCCCTCCGTCCGTCAATCCCCAGATCCTCACGCAGATGCCACTCAGTTCGGCTAGCAAAAATATCGCTGGGTGTTTATTTATTAAACATCAGCAGGCATAGGGGAAAAAACAGGAGGAAAGGAGAGAGAGAGAGAGAGATGAAAGATGAGATAGATAGATAGATAGATAGATAGATAGATAGATAGATAGATAGATAGATAGATAGAGAGATAGATGGATGGATGGATGGATGGATGGATGGATGGATGGATGGATGGATGGATGGATGGATGGATGGATGGAGTAGTGTATACAGTATACATATATTTTGTGTGTGTGGTGTGTGTATATGAGAGAGAGAGAGAGGGAGAGGGAGGGAGCGGGGGAGGGGAAGAGAGAGAGAGAGAGAGAGAAACCAATGGTAAGGAAATATCTTGGGCTTAGTGATTTTCCATCTCTGTTCATATTGCATTTATAGCTTGCCATGATTCTACTTGCACTAGATTTGCACTTTCAAAAAACTGTACTACAAGAGGAAGAGCTAGCATAAATCCTGTTTTATTTCACTAGTATGCATTTAAAAAAAACATTACCAACAATTTAGTCCTGTGCTCACACTATTCTGTCTTGAGTAAATGTCCCAGTGAAATGAATGGCAGCTTTGAGAAAAGCTTATGGTATTTGCTACTTGGTTATTATACTCTCAAAATGTTGCTCAAGGGGAGGATTCTTTTTACATTAATGCTTTAATATGGTATTGGACACGGGGTGGGGTAAACCCAGGGAAAAGAAATTAATCAGCAAGCAATGCATTTTTTCTGAAATAGTGTACCTCATCAACAAATTGAGTTATATACATATACACTTAAATGTAATATTTACCAAGAGAAAAGAAGAGCGGGAGGGGAAATCCCCAAGACCTAGAAGGATCACTTAAGAGGGCCACCCCCTTCTTTCCTTTATCTGATTTGCTATAATATTCACACAAGCTCTATTGGAAAAGACCATAAATTTGAAAAATAGCAAGGTTAGGCAGGACTGCAGTACTAAAAAAAGAGCTGGAAGCTTTTTCCTGTTTTATTTTGCAAGAACAGCATTTAGAGAGAGGCCATTTATAAGAAAGGGAACGGTAGTTACGTTAAGATGGTAATTAATCAAGTTCAAGGGAAAAAGGAAACAAGTTGCAAATTGACTTCTATAGTAATAAAAAGGAATACTGAGTGATACTCTATAAATTGGCAAGGGGCTGTTACATGTTGTCTCTCTTTTCTGTGTATGTAATTTTGGAATTTTGTGGTCACTAAATCAGCTTCCCTTTTGATTCCTCAATCCAGCAACAGAGTCTTTGATGGAACACCTGGCTTGACACAACATTTCTCTAGTGGGTTGGGATCCTGTCAGCGCATAGTCAACATACAACACTGTTTGCATAATGGTGTTTTCAGGGCAAGCAGAGTTATATAAACTGCACAAAAGGAATAAAAAATAGTGAACAAATTAAGCCAGAAGGAAAGGAAGGGAAACAACTACCAACCCCATCACTATATTTCCTCTAATATGTTTTCCCTTCCAAGCCGTGCATACAGGCCTCCCTTCCATGCACTGATTCAGTCTTTCGTCCTTTAATCAACTCTTTTTTGTTTCTTGAAGGTTTTGAGATCTTCACGAGGTCTGTTTCTACCACAACTTTTACTCCTTTCGGATATTTAAAAATAAATAAATAAATAAATAAATAAATAAATAAATAAATAAATAAATAAATAAATATTATGTGATTTTTAACCCTCATTCACTCTGTGTAACTATATCAGTTCAACGTGTTGTTTTTCTGACTGTACTAGTCAGTCTCTTTTGCATTCTCAATCATTCAGCAATTGTCCCTTCCTGATCATATTGTTTCTCCACATGTGCTTCTAGGTAGCTCATTCTTCCTGAAATCAACTGTTATGTTTCTCCTCATATTTCAAACTCTCACTTCCATAGGATAAGATGAACAATTTTTGCTTCTTCCAACTTTTATTCCTTACATCCCATAACATACTACATAGTACTTTTCTACCAGTATTATTCAGCTAATCCTCATTTAGTGACTGTTCAAAGTTACAGTGGCACGGAAAAAGTGACTTATGACCATTTTTCACATTTATGACTGTTGCAGCATCTCCATGGTCACGTGATCAAAATTCAGATGCTTGGCAACTGACTCATATTTATGATATTCGCAGTGTACCATGGTCATGTGATTACCTTTTGCGACCTTCTGACAAGCAAAGTTAATGGGGAAGCTAGATTCACTTAACAACCGTGTTACTAATTTTACCACCTGCAGTGATTCACTGAACAACCATGGCAATAAAATTCGTAAAATGGAGCAAAACTCACTTAACAAATGTCTCACTTAGTAACCTTGATCCTCAAACCTTGGTCCTTGATATAATAATTTTTCATGCTACTAGTCTACATGACAAAGTCAAGATAGTGATAGTGAAGCCGTTGAGGTGATGTCCCGTTGCCTGAGGCTGTGAGGGTCTGGATGGGGACTAACAGGCACAGACTCAACCCAGACAAGACCGAGTGGCTATGGGTACTGCCCCCACGTGGTCCAGTTGAGTTTCCATCGTTGGAGCTGGGGGGAGAGAAATTGCTCCCGTCAGAGCGGGTTCACAATCTGGGGGTCCTCCTGGATGCATAGCTACAATTTGACCACCATCTTACAGCTGTGACCAGGGGGCCTTCGCACAGGTTCGCCTGTTGCGTCAGTTGCAATCCTTCCTGGACCAGGGGGCTCTACACACGGTCGCTCATGCCCTTATCACCTCTCGGTTGGACTACTGCAACACGCTCTACATGGGTCTGCCCTTGAAGAGCACCCGGAGACTTCAACTGGTACAAAATGCGGCCGCGAGAGTGATTAAGAGTGTACCTCAGTGCACCCGTATAACACCTATCCTCCGCGAGCTGCATTGGTTGCCGGTGGTCTTCCGGGTGAATTTCAAG
>JANHGC010005583.1:151497-171356 GCA_027560395.1 Boaedon fuliginosus | reverse complement strand
TAGGTATGTAAGTCTTGGTGTAATCGGGTCTTTTCCCGTGTAGGCTTGAGAATATCAAAGCAACGTTTCGATGAGATTCCACTCATCATATATATATATATATATATACCCCGCCTCATTTCCCCAGTCAGGGGAACTCGAGGCGGCTTATAGTAGTCGTATTACAACAATAATGTTGTAATACAATTACTATACTATATATGTACAACAATACATATATATATATATATGTATAAAAGGCTTACTAAAGTAAATTCATTTGCTCAAAAAAAAAATCTAAGTCTGCAGTAAGTTCACAACAGTTTTGTGGTTGTAAATCCAAATAAAAATCAATGCATCTTCTCATCTACTGTATAATACAGTTTATATGGAATTGTTGACAAATGGGGATTACTATCAGCCAGCAAAGAGAAAAAATATATTATGTACTGTTGGGCATATTCATGAAAATCAGGGACGGAGAATGGCAGATAAATTTTCTAGCTTGGCAGGCTTGCTTTCAGACATAATACTTCTCAGTGTCAGTAGAATGGCCTTTAGTTATTACCACAGTTCAATAATAAACAACAGATTGTACCAGACCTGCATAGTATAACCAATACATTTTAGCGTTCAGATTTGTCCTTATAAAGTAATTAAATATAAAAAATGCTAAATGGAGAAATAATAGTTTTTCATAAACACAGTTAATTGTGTGCAATATCTGCAAAACATCTGTGGAAAAAAGGAACAAAATATAATTATCAGTTCTCAGCAAAGAATTATAACCATGTTTGGTAACTTACTTTGATGTGTAGAATATTTTTATGCTTTTTTAAAATGTCAGTTTTGCCCTCTATGACTGTCTTCAGTTTTAATAAAATATAAAAAGTTAATTGGCAATTACTGAAAAAATGTATTTTATTAAGATAATAGATATATTAATAAATATTGGGCAATTTAGTCTACTGGTTAAGGCACAAGATAGAATATTGGGCAATTTAATATGTTATGTATTTCAGTTCACCTCTATGACTTCTGATACTCAGTGTAATTATTTACTATTATCTAAAGCAGTTTTATCTTAAATTAAAATTGGAATGGAATTTTGTATGAATATAGATATGCTTGTAGAAGTAGAAAACATTTAAAATTCAGCCTAGGCACAACACAATATAATCAAGACCTATTAAAACTCACCACTGTGGTTAAGCAATATATTTCAATCATTGACATAACACTCATGGAAATATTCCTGAATTTAATCCTAATGTATTCAAGATTCACTCTATTCTTGTCAGGGTTAATAATTTTCAATATAAAACACAAATGTTCCTTAACAGTTTGACAGTCACCATATCCAAATGAAATATACTACTTCTAAAGGATTCTCCTGCCAGACTCTGGAGAATATGCAAAGACAGAGATTACAAATAAATGAAGCTGGTTTATATTGAATCAGACCCAACTATATATTTTTCTAATTGGTTTGAGATCTCCAGGGCCTAACCTTTAAATTCTGTACTGAACTTATAGGATTTTGTCCCTTTACTATGGGGTCTAATCAAAAATGTTTCTCTGTAATTCCTACTGCTCACTCAGTGTTTGTATTGCTGCTGTTGCTGTTATTATTATCTTTCCTTCAAAGAATAATATGGCAAAATGTAGCTGAACAGGGAGTAAATGATGTCAGGTACATGTAATACCACTGCTGTGAGAGTTGCATTGGTTGCCTATGTGCTGGCTGTCATCTTTAAAGCTCTTCATGGTTTGGGACCAGGGTACCACCTTCTCCCTGTGGTTTTTATCTATTCACTTCCACCTGGCAAGTAGGGCAAGGAATGTCAGTCAATGGATACTAAGAGAGGAGCTTTCTGTACTATAGCCCTTGTCCTTTGCAACATTCTATCCTCATGATCACCTGACCCTGTTGGCTTTTCACAAGGCTTTGAAGCCTTGGCCTGGGGCTTCAAGGGTGCAGAGTGTCCTGTTTCCTGGCTATATTGATGTCTATGATCATTTTTTCTTGGCAGCCATATATATTAAATTTATATTTTATTATAATTGTTTTCAACTGTTTTATGAATATTTGCCACCATAACTGCTTGCTTGAGATGGGTGGATATAGAAACTGAATAAATAAATAAGGAGCTAAACATTTCTGCATTCATCATAACAAGGCTCTTAGACAGATTATCTTATATGTTATATCTTGTCCTAAATTGACTGATAAACCTCATGGTTAAAAAGAGATTTAAACCTGGAGTTTCCAGGTTTACCAGGCTCCTATTTCTATCTGTGATGGAAATGCCTAAAGGCAAAAAAATACTGGAAGGTGGTTAGACTATCCATGAAAGCTACGATAAGACTGAACAGAAACCTGAAATATTTTTACTAGGAATATTACCACAAAATTTAAATAAAGAGGGTGCCAACTTACTATTACATGTTTTGACAGCAACCCAGGATTATTTACGCCCAAATGTGGAAGAGGAAAGAAGTTCCGACAGAGACCTCAAAATTAATAAAATATTACAACGTGTGGAAATGGATAGGTTGTACTTAAAAATAAAAGGGCAAGAAAACTCAAAATATTATAAAACATGGGAGAAATTTTATATATGGCTTAAACAGAAATATGGAGAACAGAGATATGGAATAACTTGAAAGCAGTTGAACATACAAATACAGATGAGAAACATGTATATAGATGTATATGTAGATATGCATAGAAACAATTAAATATATAATAGATATAGTAAATTGTATTTGGCGATTGCTTAGAATCTGTAATCTTCAATGTAAAAATGTTTTATGTTATTTTTTTTTCTTTTTAAAATACAATAAAAAATATTTTTTTAAAAAGTATAAATGGCAAGGAAAAGCAGGAAGAAGAAAAAGAAACATACAACAAACAAACCTGAACAACAGACAAAAATTAACATTATATTTCTATATCTGTTAAAAGCCTTAAACATTTTAGACTCACTGGAAGTGTAATTGTGGGTAATTAGTGTGGACCACCCAAAGAGAATTGCCTTTAGTTCCAGTCTTACTCATTTTAGGCACATACAGTAAGAGCAGCAGAATGCAGATGGAAAGTAAGATACTTCTATTCTTTACCACGAAAAAAATTATTGGACAATGGTGATCTGTCCAACATTTTGCACATTACAAGGTTTCTTTGTACCTAGGCCAGAGTGGAGAATACCCATGCTCTTAAATCTGCTATAAGTAATGCCAGACTATTACTTGAAAACTCAGCTATTAATTCCAGGATGAGGAAAAAATGTTACCCAGGAACCATGGCCTTGAGTTGCACATTTGAGATCTTCATCAAATGTAAAAAACTAATTGAATGCTAGAAACGTGGTTTAGGAATTTTCTATCTAAATTTGGTTAAATATCTATTTCTCTAATAAAAAAGTCAGTAGATTTTGAGAAGCGACTTCTCAAACAGTTCCCATTGAATATTCTTAATTGCTTTAATACCTTGAAACTCAATTGCCATTGCATAATTTTGAAAAGAAATATTTCTTTTCTATTGTTCTTTTCCTTTTAGAATAAAAATGTTAATGAAGATAAAGCAAGGACATTACAGGACAGGGTGAGGAAAAATTATATCTAACCTGGCAGAGACTTTTTCTTAGGAAGAAATTAAAGGTGTCCCTGCTTTAATAGCATTTCACTGAAGGGGATTAATGTTCCATTGCCTTTTTTTGTTAATGGAATGACTTTTGTAAACCTTTATTTAAAATAAAAGATACCATTATCTTTAATATGCACAATGCCTTGCTCATACATAAAGTAGAGCCACAATTTTGGGAAATAATAGTTAAAAGATCATATTAGTCTGGTTCATGTAACAGAAAACCAACCCAAATTGATTGCACAATGGATAGTGCAAAATATGTGATCCCAAAATATGGCTCAGTTAATAAGTGAAAAGAATGTATTGTATTTAAAAAGTATACAGCTGTGTTTATATATTTGAGGTAGTTTGGGATTTTTAATTGGAAATCAGTAACAAGACAGGTATGCATTTTTGATGCATAAATCCTTGCTCCAGAGCAGGGGTTTCCAACCTAAGACTTGTGGATTTCAACTTCCAGAGTTCCTCAGCCAACTGAGGATGTTCTGAAGATCAGCCTGAAAATTAGCCTTGTTTGAGAGGGACTCCTTGTTTGAGAGGGACTCCTAAGCTTAATTTTTTGAACCCTTGATTTGTTCTTTCTTTCCCTGTTCACAGATCTTTCCCGCCATATATCTGCCTAGTCCTTCCTCTTTTTTCTTTACAAAAATACTTTTCTCTTGTTTTCACTTCATTCATTCTCTTCCTGTACCTTTGTGTGTGAAAGAGAAAAGCAAATATTATGAATTTAAATATGAAAGGTTTGTAAATGAAACAGAATGTTAGTATGATCTGATAGAAGATGTATTGATCATAGAAAGAAGCACAATCTTAAGTATTGGAAATTCAGTCAGTTGATTAAAAAGGACAGACACACACATAGAAATACAAATATGCACATATATGTCATTTTTTATCAACTGAATGAAATCCTAGCAGTTCTTCATTCCAAACTATGTATGTATATATGTATGTATCAGTGGTGGAATTCAAATTTTTTTACTACCAGTTCTGTGGGCGTGGCTTGATGAGTATGGCTATGCGGTCATGTGACTGATGGAACGCCGCACAAACCTGCACCCCGTTTTTTTGCCTAGAAAGCCACCCTGAAGCCTCCTGGCAGCCAAATAGGAACATGGGAAGGGTGCCGCTGCACCCCTATGCCCCGGTTTTGGCCTAGAAATCCTCCCTGAAGCATCCTGGCAGACAAATAGGGGCACGTGGAGACTCCTGGAAGAGGCAGGGAGAGACGGAGCCAATCAGAGGTGGTATTTGCCGGTTCTCCAAACCAATCAAAATTATCACTACCGGTTCTCCCGAACCTGTCAGAACTGGCTAAATACCACCTCTGGTATGTATGTTTGTATGCATGCATGCATGCAGTGGTGGGATTCAAATAATTTAACAACCGGTTCTCTGCCTTAATGACTGGCTGAGTGGGTTTGGCCATGGTGGGCATGGCCAGGGTGTGACAGGCAGCACTCTGCCTTCCTGCACCACCACCCCTGGGAGTGAAAATGGGCTGTGGGGAGAGCTCACTGCCGCTCCCCGTGCCCCATTTTGAGCCTAGTAGGCTTCCCTACAGCCCCCAGGAGCAAAAACGGACCACAGTGTGGGGGAAGACTCTTAAATTCAGAATTTTTCACCCATTCATATAAATACAATAATTATCTGTGTACTGGTGTTTTACCCCTTCCTTTTTTTTTCTAATTTAGACCCTCTTTCAAATATGCTTTACTTCCCAAAAGAGAACACTTCTCGCCATGCTAAAAAGATGTACTTGCATTTTAAATAGAAATATATTTAAACATGCATAAGGATAAAGCCCCTTATGGTATTTGAGTAATGCCATGCTAGTTTATTTCTTCAGGTTAACTACAATATCTGTAAACCCAATGTTATCATCTTTTAATTTTCCCTAAGACGTGCAAGGCATTAAAACTTTTAAATTTTTCCTGGCTTCATTTTCTCATTAACAGTCTGTATCTGAAGTCTATTTTCTTCTTTCATTCAAATTTTTTTAAAGTTAAAATGAAGGTAATCTTTTCAAGGTAAGCAAAGGTAAAATGATTTATAATAAGTATTAGATACTGTGGAAGAAATGCGTTAATAGCTACCATACTCAGGTCTCCAGTGAAACTGTTTTGATTTCTTATACAATGAGTTTGAAATAAGAAATCTCCAAATCCATGCTGAGTCCCCAAAGACATGATTAAAATCTGTTTTTCTATTCATTTTTATTTATTTTTTTAAAGAAACACCAATTTATTCTTGCCATAATTGCAGTATTTAATCCCATGAAAAACTACACCTTTCAAGTTTTACATGTTCAGTATTGTGTGTGAGCATATATTTCCACCTAATTATGCACATTTTGTTTGAAGACTTGAAAGGAAGAAAAAGAAACCCAGTCAATTAATTAATTTAATGAATTTCCTATAAATAAACCAGCAAATTTGTTGCTAATGTATTAACTTATGAACATATGGTACATCATTGAACTGGTGAGTTTGTTTTGTAAAATACCTGGAATATTTTTTTATGGTACTGTTACTCACTATAGATTTGCAGCTTCCGAAACTTGCATTCATAATCTCTACTAGTATGAGATTATACTCTACTAGTATGTTTGTATCATAGAATTAATAGAATTAGGTACTTTTATTCTCTTATTAAGATGGTTGACTCAGCCTTCCATCCTTTATGTTGTTTGACTCAGCCTTTCATCCTTCCGAGGTCTGTAAAATGAGGAGGCAAATTGTTGGGAGCAATATGCCAACTCTGTAAACTGCTTAGAGAATGCCGTAAAGCACTATGAAGTGATATATACAGCTAAATGGCTGTTACTATTGCTATTATATTCTATATGTTATTTATGTAACAAATGTGCTAAATTACTTTTAGAATTTTCCTACTTATTTTACTAAGTGGGATTTTCTATCCCGTAGTCTTGTCCCAGTAATACTATTGTTATAAATGAACAGTTGAACACAATTATTACCTATCACTTAGCTAAATGTCTATGGAGATTCTCAGTCACGGTGGTCCCAAAGGTGCTTTTGCAAGGCACAACTGGACTTTCTTGGTTTTTTTTAAGACATTTAGCTTCTTCTCATCCAAGAAGCTTCTTCAGTTCTGACATGATTGTGGGGAAGGATTTATACTCCTTGCAGACAACTGGTCATCTGCATTCTTCTAAAAAGTTGTTGAGGCCACTTGGAGGTTTACCCGTGTCTTCCGGGTCACCTGAGTAGTGCAAATGTGTGTGGAGCCTTCTGCAGGATATTTTCTGCCCTGTGTCCCTACCTTGTTGAACACAGGCTCAGGCTGTTGGGGATTAATGTATGTTGTATGCATCTTAAACTGAAGTGCAAATGGTTCCTGTAGTCTACAATTTTTTCTGGAAATCCATTCATACTCTCACACCATGCAGACCATTCCCCACCATTCAGTCAGAGCTGAAGAAGCTTCTTGGATGAGAAGCGAAATGTCTTCAAAGAAAAACAAGGAAGTCCAGTTGCCTCTTGAAAAAAGCACCTTTGGGACATTTACCATTTAGTTGTAAACAGGTGAGTTTACAAAGAGACAGGCATGACAATCAATTGCTTCATAACTTGATTCAGAAACCATGAATTGTAATTCTTTCACTCTTGTTCATCCCAAAGAGTTTTTCTCCTTTATTAGTTTCTATTAGTTTTGTTTTTTAGAACTATTTATATTTCCTTTAATATGTAATACATTAACGGTGGGGGACATGGAAAAAGCAAAACTCTGCTATTTGCTATTTAAGAAATTACTGTGCATTTTTTTCTACAGAAAGTGCAATTCAGGCTTTTGGTAATGGTACAGATGTGAATGTGTGGCAACCATTCCTACCTGTCCAAACCACCACCGCTTTAACTACAACAGCATACAGATCAAAGACATATGGCTCTGAGAATTCCAACAATGAAATACCTACTAATAATGATTTACCAGCCTGTGCCAACATAAAGGTAAGAAATAATTGCAGTTTGACCATGATTTAAAACTTGGGAGGAGAATAGGATTGTCAAACAGATGATGGGCATGCTGAATGTTCATGCATATAAAAAAAAATCCAAGCTTCCTTTTCACTGTCTCATGCTACCTAACAAAATATAGTGTTGGAATGATGCATCCAAAGGATTATGTTAAGCCAGTTAGTTCTGATTTTATAATATTGGAATCGACTCATTCCATAGAGCAGGATGTGGAATTAACTGCAAGAAATTTAAAAAAGAACTTGACACCTCAATGGATAAGTTTCAGTCAGTGGCTGGATCATTAACTCATGTTACGTCATTACTTTAGACATGATTCATTTAAAAAAAACATAATTGATCCATATAGAAGAGCGGTATCACAGTGGCAGCCCAAGGGGTGGAGGCATCACACATAGGCCATGCCCAGCCCAATTCCACAAAGGGGAAAAATGTCATGATACATCACATCATGGCAATGTGACACTGCGAGTTTGAAACCTGTGAAATATTACATTAAATTATAAACAATTCATAATGGCAACCTGTACCAAAAAGTCTACACATTATACTGTGCTAGAAGAAACTTAGTGCTTTATTGTTATGTACAAATGATATTAATAATGCGTATTTCAGATCAATGGTAGGTGGAAATTAAATGGTGGATTGTTAAGAAAATGGTGCAGAATGTGGCCACATGAGCAATTTTCAGCAACCCTGCTCCTTTGATGCATGAACTGTGTTGGATGCCAGTTTGCTTCCACATCCAATTCAAGGTGTTGGTTACTACCTTTAAAGCTCTACATGTCTTAGGCCAGATTACTTGAGGAACTGTCTTGCCCACATCACATTGACCTATCCAGGGATGGGCTTCAAATAATTTAACAATTGGTTCTCTGACTGATTGCTGGGTGGGCATGGCCATGGTGGGTGTGGCCAAGTTGGCCTCCCTGCACCACTCGGGAAATGAAAACGTGCCACAGGGAGCCCATTTTCACCCTCCTCAGGCTCCAGAGACTCTCTGGAGGCTGGAAACGGGCCCATTTCTGGTCTTCCAGAGCCTCTTGGAGACCTGTTTTTTTTTTTACCTCCCTAGGGTCTGGGGGCTTTCCTTGAGCATCCGGGAGGCCCATTTTGCCCTGCCCAGGCTCCAGAAAATTTCCTCAAGCCTCCAGGAGGTCTGTTTTTGCCCACCTCGGGCTCCAGAGGCTTTTCTCAAGCTCTAGGAGGCCTGTTTTGCCCAACTTGGGCTCTGAGACTTTCTGGAGGCCAGAAACATTTATGGCCTTCCAGAGCCTCCGGGTGACCTGTTTTTTGCCCTTCCCAAGCCACTGCATGGGCCCTGTACTTATCTGCGATCCAAAATGGGCCATGTGGGGGACTCCTGGAAGGGGCGGGATGGAGTAGACGGGGCCAGCCAGTCATTGGAACTACCGGTTCGCCAAACCAGATGTAAAATTAGCCTCCAGTTCAGCCAAACCAGTGTGAATCAGCTTAGGCCCATCACTAGAGCTCCCCAGATGCTTGAGGAAACCCACCATGTAAGCTAGGGAAACTATATTATAGACCCCATTGGTTAAAGAATTTTGAGTCTGGGTTGAGTCCAGAAAGAGACCCTTCTCTGCTGTTGCCCCCCACCCTGTGAAACATCCTTTACCTAGAGATAGAGTGTGCAGACCAAGGTCTGCCAATTTCCATGGAAGTTGAAGAAAGGTGTGTAATCCTAGGGACATGCAGTTCTGAAGGCGCTCCTGCAACGTTTTTAATTTTCAGGTTATTTTTCTTTTTACTTGCCTCCCATTTTACTGAACTTTGTATGTATTGTGTTTTTTATATGGTTTTGTGCTTTTTATCTGTAAGCCACCCAGAATGAGAAGGGTGGTATCTAAATTTGATAATTAAATAAATGTAAATTAATAAAATCCAGCAGGGTAGAGTGCCAAACATATATATAGAAAACCATTATGATGCACATTTGCTTTTTCTGTTCATTGTCTTGGTTCAAAGTTTTAGAATGAAGCTCTTGAAATCTGTTTTATTCTTCTCTGTAAAGTATGCTCACAAACTGATTAGAATGAGATGGCTATCTTGTCAGACTGACCTTGAAAGCATGTAAAATCTAAGCAGACACAAAAATGTTAAAATATGACATATAATTTATTTTTATTACTGTGAGATACTATTTTGAATAGAGAAACATTTTCTAGATGAAATTGGCTGCTGTAAAGCCAACTGGAAAAATCACTGGTATTTTAAGGGCAAGGTAGCGATAAAAATTCTGTAAAACACAAGCTTGCTGACTGCATTATGTCAGCGAAAGCTGAAACTCAGAAGGATAAGTATAAATCTTTTCTACTAAGAAACCTTTACCCAATTTTCTAAATACTTTGATGTAATTTATTCTAAAAGGAGGAATAGTGGTTCTGCATTCTTAATTCATCTTCTGGGAAGAGAAATAACTCTTTCAGATTGGTAATAGTGTCACAAATTAGTCATGAAAGTCTAGACTTCTGCAATGATAGTGGGACAAATGAAGAGAATGTTACTACTTCATCACACAAATACTATAACTTGCATACTAACATCAGTTGTCAGCTACAAGTAAAATTATGGTTGACATCTTAATGGTTTGTTGTGGATACCTTACATGAAACAAAATATTTTTTCCCAAGTGAATTGGGATACTTTAATTCAACTTAATTTGGCTAAAATCAGCTACACTGGATTTCAAACAGTTTAAATTTCACGTTAGTTATGTTATAGCCCCATTTCTAACTGTGGCTTATGTGAAGACAAAATGCTATGGTTCCTTTTCCCCATAGAATTGTCCCCACTTAATAGTTTAAATATTTCCCAAGTTAAATGTGAAGGACTTGGAAAACCAGTTTTCTACAGTGTCCTACAATGTACAAATATAGGGAGAAGGTTCCTGGATTCAAATGGAATGAACACACAGAGGAGGTGAAAGCTGAAAGTCTTTATTAAGCATAGTTTAATAGAATAACTAATTGCAAAATATAATGTAGATAGGAAGTGTTTAATACAGACAAGGCAGTAAAACAAAGCATGGGAACAGAAAAGTGTAAATATAAGATGAAATTTCATATTCCTTTGGTAGATGGCAGTCCCTTTTCATCAAAAGCAGTAAAAGATGCTCCCCAGTTTAATCCAGCTAGTTTATAAGAAATTTCCTGGATAAACTTACACTGTGGCTCACCTCATGTAAGTTTCTGAAAGCTTATATAATATCCTCCTGCAATTATTTATTCCTCTAATGATGCATACTTATTATTTATGCAGGGAAAACCAAGATGGCACCCATGGTGAAAACGTAGTATTGTAGTATCTGCCCATTGCCAGATATTCAATCCGACTGGTTAAGGTTAACTCAGTCTTCCATCTTTCTGAGATCAGTAAAATGAGGGCCCAGATTGTTGGGGGCAACATGCTGACATTGAAAACTGCTTAGAGACTGCTGTAAAGCATTGTAGGGTACTATATAAGTTTTTTGCTTTTGTTTATCCTCATCCTTTGATAACTTTTTATAGTTATCAAAAGTGTTGATGTGAGATAGTATCAACTCCTACATGATAGCAAGAGCAAGGGCACCTAGATTTACATACTGTTTCAAAGCGCTTTACAACCCTCTCTAAGCAGTTTTACAGAGTCAGCATATTGCCCCCAACAATCTGGGTCCTTGTTTTGCCAATCTTGGAAGGATGGAAGGCTGAGCCGGTGAGATTCGAAATGCCAAACTGCTGTCAATGAGCAATCAGCAGAATTAGCCTGCAATACTGCATTCTAACCACTGTACCATCATTGCTGTAACCACTGTGCTAAGACAGCATAATGCACTCCCTGTTAGGTTATTGGCCCTCGTAAAGCACTTCTCAATGAAAGAAATAGGTTTCTTGAACTGAACTGCTTGAGAAATTGAAGGGGAGGTGGGTACTGAGTGCTCAGCTTTGTAGGCACGAGCATTTTCTACAGGGAAAATGGAATAAACCACCTAAATCTCCTTGCCATTTACTATCATCTATAGATAAATATTGTTCTTGTTAGGGTAACATTCAGAAACTCTCAAACTATAAAGGCAAATGAAAAGAATACCTCAAAGATATTCATAAATCAAACGTAAATAAATTAGACTGTCCCGTATCTAAATGTTCCTTCCTCTCTCCAGGTAATTTCCCTGACCATAGGAAAGCTACCAGATGTTGTCTGCCTTTGTAATGATTATCTGGAGTTTTGCAATCCAGATCTCTAAGCTCTACTGGAATCTGGACAGAATAAGAATTGCTGTGCTTGTGTGTGGGGGTATTTTGTATTAGCTCCCTAGCTTTATTCTAGGCTTGCTGGGGAATTCTGGAAGTTGACGTCTACACATCTTAAAGTTGTTGGGGTTGAGAAACACAGCTGTAAGGCAATCAGGTGGGCATTTTCCTTGCTTTTCTTGGCGCTCTCTCCACTCCATTAGCAATGTTGTTATGTTCATAGAAGTGACAACTTTCTGACTCCTCTGTTCTCCCTTGAACATAGCAAATAAAACAACACAGATTATCCGGAACATTGTGCCCTTTGTTTCAGCCTCTACACAATTTGCTCCCCTGTTCCCACTTCAGCAAAATACCTCCATCCCTTGCTGTTTCCTCTTTAAGCTCACCCACTTACGAATTACAAATCCATGAAGCTTCCTCACACCTGCTGTGAGCTGAACCTAAGAGCCCTTTAAGAATTTAAGCCAAAATATCTGAAGAAATCCTGCAGATTGTTTGATAATAACAATACTAATAAACACATGGCTTTATTATAGCTACTTATGATCTCTAACATTAGGCATAGTCTGAACCCCTGCAATTTTCAGCCAGACTCATGATGGGAACTCAACACTAAGTGCTTCACTGCCCACTGTGAATGCCTCTTAAGGCCTCTCTTGGAAACTAATCCTTTGGCCTTCTCATTTTTACACATATCCTCTTCTAAAGAAGTAAAAAGCTCTGAATCACCATGCCAGGTACTTATATGTGAGAAAACTCATAGATGTTTCCCATCACATATATTATTATTTAGGAATTGTGGCATGCAATCAATTCTCTGCCGTGCTCCATAGTATTATTTCTCCCATAAATGGAGCCGTACCTGGCCACATATTGAGGCCACCCTCAAGTAGCCAGGCTGCATTCTTTGCAGGCATAGTTACTTTGCAGGTTAGCAATGTCCTGAATAAATAGCTGGGACAGTATTTGGGCATAAAAAGATTGCTAGGATACTTTTACTACATTTTGCCTTGCTAACTACAAACAGAAGTGATTAGAAGATCTGGATTCTGTAAAAATCCTTGATATGCATCTTCCCGTGTTTGCAGTGAAAACAGGAGAGAGATATTCTGTCATCTCCATTTGTCTGTAGAATACTAGCCCTTGTAGACGCATGACCATTTGTCCTTCTAAAGAAACTGAATGTTTAGAACTTTTTTAAAAAATTGCTACCCAGATTTGGCAAGCCTGTGTGAAACCCTAAGAAAGTGTTGGGAAATGAAATCAATGATACATCAGGTAGTAATGGATGTAGGTATCATATGTTTGTGCACCACAAACATAGGATTTGCAAGTATACATACTGCTCCCATTTGTCATTTTCTAAATTCGTTGGGACTATGTTGCCTAAAGTATGCTCAGTTTAATTGTATGAAATTGCTATGCTGGACTGATAGTATTTAGATTTTCAGTAACAATATAAAAAAAATGACACTTCACAGATGTGATTGGAAAACATGTGCTGAACATGATTAAAGAAAATCAGTTTTTTAAAAAATAAGCCTTAAAATATGTAACATTACAGAGCTGAATTTCATATTCCGTGCCAAATGTAACTGCTACACAGCTGCAGTTATTTCAGTTCTGAAAATATTTATGTGTTGCCTACATCCGCTGAAATCCATCATCCAAGTTCTGTTCAGAATAGGTTTGGGGAAACAAATTATTTTATTTTTGATCCCAGTTTTAATTTCAGTCCAATCTCCAGTGGTTTCATTTCAAGTGCAATATGTTGTAAAGATTTCTTTTTTCCAATCCCTTGGATTGAAGTCTGCATAGTTACTAGGTATTTCCTTCTTTTCCTTACAGTTACCTCTTTTTTTTGCATATTGATACTTGTGAGAAAGAGAATGGAATTGGGGGAGGAAGAGAATCCTGGAAAGTCAATGTTACCACCATTTTTTATTTTGCTATGGCTCCATCTATGTTGGTTTTACAGATTAGCAGAGTTGGAAAGGACCTTGTAGGTCATCTAGTCTAAGACCACCCCCCAAGCAGATCCTGCACCATTTTTGGCAGATGGCAGTCCAGTCTCTTCTTAAAAGCTTGAAAGGTTCCACCTCTGTTGGCTTTAGCTCAATCCCTTCAGACATCTTTCAATAGATTCTGCCTACAGAAAAATCAGGAGAATTGTTCCATACAACAGGATGATGATGATTTATGATGCCACTACCCAACTTTGGGTAGTTTACACATTACTATGCATTAAACCAGGGGTCAGCAACCTGCGGCTTTGGAGCCGCATGTGGCTCTTTCATCCCTCTGGTGAGGCTTCCTGTTGCCAGTCGGTAAAAGTAAAAGGGATGCTGCGCTAGAAGGAGACTCTGTGGTTGGGTAACCAGACTTCTGGTCAGCAGGGGGGGGGACTGCCGCACTAGGATGAGACTCTATGGTGGGGGAACCGGACTTCCAGTTGGCTGCAGACTTGAACGGGGGCTTCCAGTTAGGATCTTTGTGGCTCTTTGAGGGTTTAAGGTTGCCGACTCCTGCATTAAACCATGAAAAAAGGATATTAAAAATGACAAACAAAAAGTGTATATATGGAATGGAAACAAACCAAGTGAAAACAAAAGAAGGCAACCTAGGTTAAAAAAAGGTTTCAGTCAATGCCACCAAAGGACTATGTGAAAATGAGTCTCCTTTAAAATATCAGCAAGGTGGGAGTCATTTGGATCTTGTAATGTAACCTCATTATACAAAGCTGGTGCTACCACCAGAAGGCATACTTCCAGAGTCCCAATGAGTGGCCTTGCTTATTAGAAATTTGCCATCCCCCTCTGATCAAATTAAATATAATGGGAACAGGTGGCCCTTCAAGCAAGCAGGCTGCATGATATATAGGGATTTATAGGTAAGAACCAGAATTCTGAATGGTCTGGAAGCCAATTGGCAGCCAGTACAGCTAAAGAGTCAGAAGTGTTATATGGGCATACTAGGGCATGGCCATCATTGCCTGCTCTGAATGTAGAGTAAATTGCAAGCAGTCAGGCCATGAAGTTATCAGGGTATGAATATCTAAAAGGTCCCGCAATCTAGGAAACTGTGCACGTGGCACACAGATAAAGCAGTGCATTCCTGAACACAGCTGCCACCTGCTCACTGAGTCCAGAAAGAGCCCCAGATTACATACCAACCTTGAAGAGGGAATTGCTACCTCATCCAAAGTCCAAGATTCCTAGATCTAGTTAGTCCAAACCATCACAGCCATTCAGTTTTGGTAGGACTGAATCAGAGATAGTTCCTCCTCATGCAAACAAAAATTCAACAGCCTCTCATGGATATGGCAGAATAGAAAGATATAATTGGATATCAAAGAGACACTATTATGCAGTCAAAATACATCTATTATCATCATTTGCAATTTTCCTATGTTGCTAGCAAAGAAGCCAAGATTTTCCTACTTCAGTGGAGCTTTCGGGATTGAGTAATGATGACTTAATTATGATTTAAATGTTTTAAACATCATTTTTATTTTAACCTTCTCGAGGACTCTGGACTGGAAAAGCAAGATAAAAATTGAATACTAAATTTCATATAAACAAATGTATGAGAAACTGTTGATATCTATGCAGACTTTCAACACTGATCTGTTTAATTAATGCTAAATGTTTTAATAAAAATAAAGATCTAGTGAACATTGTTATTAGGATTTTGAAGCATTTCATATTCAGCCTTCAAAAAGCAGACAGGAACAGAAAAATAACCTCTCAGCATCTTAAATCAGTCATGACTATTCCCAGGACTGTATAGCTTCAGAATTGCTTCATGATTTCCAAAAAGTATTAAGTTGCTTTAAAGTATTACAGACTGGTACTACATTTGCACTCCTGTTTACTCTGAAGCACTTGTTAGAGAACAGATTTGAAGCACTGCTGACTACTGGAACATCTTAAATCACAATATAGTTATTTTATTCTTTTTTATATAATTCTATATAATATTCTAAAAAAGGAATAATAAAAACTAATATGAAAGTAATATAAAATAAGAAAAAGGAGAGAGAGAGAAAGAAAGAAAGAAAAGAAAGAAAGAAAGAAAGAAAGAAAGAAAGAAAGAAAGAAAGAAAGAAAGAAAGAAAGAAAGAAAAAAACCGATAAAAGAGCAAGAAAAGAAAAAAATAGAAAAGAAAGAAACATGATAGAAAGAAGTAATATCCAAGCTTCTTTACAACAATTACTAGTACAATATACTGTAAATTACCTCTTACTCTATGATTAAGATGTACACCTTTTTTCTGCAATCTGTTTTATCTAGTCATAGAATTATAAATCATAAGCAGTTTTTCTCCTTTGTGCAAAAAAGTCCATACTGGATTTCCAGTCAGAAATTAACATAAAAGTTGTGTTTTCTCTGAACAAAAATGTTAATTTAACCATCTCAACAAGTTCCATCATCTTTACCATCCATTCCTGTATGTAGATAACATTGAATTATTTCACCTCTGTGCACGCAATAATTTTGCTGCAGTTACATAGAAAAACAAAGTTCCATAATTTTTTTTCCCAATTATTTGTCTATCAATCCCAAAAGAAAAAACTTCTGGTCCCAATTTGTGTATTAATATTTAAAGTTCCTCTGAACCAATGTGTGTATTTGAACCTGAAATTTTCTAGCTTTTTACATATCTCCCAAACAGAATAAAATGTCCCTTAGTGTTGTTCATATTTCCAACATAAATGCAAAGTCCCCTTATATATTTTAGATATTTTTGGCTTAGTGTGATGGTAGAATGTGGTTTAAAAGCATCATGGTTTGGCTTGAGGTGGGAGCCGGTCTTCAAATAGTTTATTATGTGTCAGTGTTGACAGCTTTTCAGCATACAAAAATAGGAATCATGTAAATTAGTGAGTTCCTTTATTCCTTGTTTTTTCATTAGACCACTTACAAGAAGCCTGAGAAATAAATGCATCCATAGTGGCTGAGACTGTATTATGCTTGCTGATATTATGATGGGCAATTAATTCTGACATGGCAGTTTGGCAGGCTACCTAATGCTCTGCGCTTTACTACTCAGGAGGTTACTACTTGGCAATTTCCGTGACATTTATACAAATTAATCAAATTCTTACCTTGATTTTATTGCACAAGAGTTTTCTTTCTTCCTAGGAATAAATAAAAATTCAGATGCAAAAGCATAATACTCCTTAGAGCTCCTACAAATGTAGATAGAAGCTCTGTTAGCCTATGTTGTAGCTTTTCCATTTCCAGGGTATTTTAAGAATGAACTTAAGGTCTCTAGAGGAGAAATAATTAGGGACTCAAACAGAGATTTTACTAGGAACAAAAAAGAAAATAGATACAAGGGTTTATCTTGTTTATACCTGTATGTTTGTGTGTGTGTGTGAGAGACAGAGAGAGAGAGAGAGAGAGAGAGAGAGAGAGAGAGAGACAGACAGACAGACAGACAGACAGACAGACAGACAGACAGACAGAGAGGCAAAGGTGAAATTGTGGAAAGGTGTGGTAGAAGTAGTGAGAAAGTAGGGAAACAACTGCTGGAAATTAGAGTAGATACTATTGGCCAAGATCAAGAATGACTTAGGCTCAAAGGCTGCACCGCTAATTTTGAGAAGCTAAAGATAGTGAGAAATAATCAATATGAATAAAGTTTTATGCTAGGGGTAGGGTTTGAATTTTTTTATGATTAACTTTATACAGGTACTTATTGAATTTGTTGTTGTTAGTTGTGAAGTCATGTCTGACCTATCAACTTACAACAGTTTTTTTAGTGACTATTCAAAGTTACAATGGCACTGAAAAAAGACTGTTTTTCCATTACGACCATTGCAGCATCCCCATGGTCACACTTGGAAACTGACTCATATTTGTGCCAATTGCTGTGTCCTGGGGTCATGTGAACCTTTTGTGAACTTCTGACAAGCGAAGTCAAGGGGGAAGCCAGATTCATTTAACAACTGTGTTATTAACTTAACTGCAGAGATTCACTTCGCAACTGGGGCAAGAAAGGACATAAAATGTTTCATTTAGCAACAGAAATTTTGGGCTCAATTGTGGTCAAAAGTTGGTTGTAAGTCGACTGCCTGTAAAAGCATGTTAGGCTTACAATATTTATCTTTGTATATTCTGACTGAAATCTAGGAAACAATGTCAATAAGTTTCAAGAATCATATAACTGAAACTTTAAAAAACTTCTGAATGGAGCTAGAGACAGCAACTAAAATTTTGGTCTATAGATTTTCTAAGATTAAATTAAAGGGTATAATGCAATGTGTGAAGGACCTTGGAGAACAAAGGGAAGAGATGCTGTCTAAGAAACAATCAAAGAGAGACAGGAGCTCCCAGTACTTAATGTCAGAGTGGTTAATGGTCAGAGAAAGAAACTTAGGAAACACCTGCCTTAAACGATCAAGTAATTAAAAGTGGTGGTGAGAAATTTGTACTTTCAGACTTGAAAGATTTTGTTAATGTAGTCTTTCAATAAAGTAGAATTAATTTATTTAGTCCTGTTTCCTACTACGCTTCCAGAAATCTATAGGTTGTGTCGCACAAGGGAAGATGGGAGTGTCATATCCCCATCCTATTTTACCCTACCTACAATAGAGTGACAGTAAGGCTCAGCAGGCAAGCGGCTTGCTTTGGAACCAAGGCTAACATTTGAAATGTTACTGTGATTACTGTGAAATCTCTCAAAGTAGTGGGTGGTGAGGGAAGGATAAGGGAGTGACTCAAATGTCTGTTGGTGAGGTAGGGCTGGCTAGGGGGACACTGGCAGTTGACAGATGAGTCCTATTCCTCCCTGGAGGGAGGGGACTTGGAGACATGCCAAGGCGGAGAGCAGAACGGCACTTTTCCTCTTCCCCCGCCACTGTATTGCAGTCCACTGAGGTGGAGCAGGTATGATTTTTCATGTTCCCTTTCCCAAAGCAAAGTCAGTGGGGAAGCCAGCAGGAAGTCAGAAGTTGCTCCTGCTCCCACTGCTGCACCCATTCAGGTAGCAGCAAGGCTTGACAACAACTGATTTGGAGATGCCAAAGATCAATGGGGGAGCCCTCTTCCTCCCTGGAGACATCGAGGAGGCTACCATTTTACTCACATTTCATGGCTTCCTTTGTTTTCCTTCTCGACAAACTGGCAAGCGGTTCTATAGGTCAGTTGAGGAAGAGGATGAGGTGTGATTTCTGATGCTTTCTGACAGCTTCCCAGAAGCAAGAATAATGTGGAAGCTGTCAGAAAGTTTGGGAGTCACTTCTGCTCCCATTGTTTTTTGGCCTGATTTTTGCCTGTTTAATTAAGGAAATATCTTTCAAAAGATGAGCCAACGGGTCACGTCTTGACTAGTGTATGCTAAAAACTGCATTAGAGAAAAATGATAAACCCCTGCTATTACTTTTTTCAAAAGAAACTATTTCTGTAAAGCTCTTGTTGAAGTATCTTTGCTCAGGAAAAATAAATAGAAACATATGACTGATATTTTTTATGTAGCCAAATACTTTCCAGAACAATGTGTATGTATGGTTCACATGTTCTACTTCTGTTGAATTTATTGTAAACTAGCAAAAAAAAAAAAGAGCCTGAATACATTTGTTCTACTATCAGGTATACAGATCATATATATCAATGAAACACAATCAATATAAGCAGGAAGCCAATAAGTCACTAGAGTTTAAATATGCATATTACTTTGCACATTAATTTGTTGTTGGTGGTTGGTGGTCTGACACATCGTGACTCCATGGACAACGTTCCTCCAGGCCTTCCTGTCCTCTATCATCCCCAGAGTCCATTTAAGTTCACGCCGACTGCTTCAGTGACTCCATCCAGCCACCTCATTCTCTGCCGCCCCCTTCTTCTTTTGCCCTCAATCGCTCCAAGCATTAGGTTCTTCTCCGGTGAGTCCTTCTCATGAGGTGTCCAAAGTATTTGAGTTTCATCTTTAGGATCTGGCTTTATAAAGAGCAGTCAGGATTGATC
>JANHGC010005583.1:135905-148950 GCA_027560395.1 Boaedon fuliginosus | reverse complement strand
ATTTCACCGACCTTAGAAAGGATGGAAGGCTGAGTCAACCCTGAGCCTGGTGGGATTTGATCTGACAACCTGCTGAAGAAGTCAGCAGAGACTGCAGGGCTGCATTTAACCACTGCGCCACCGAGGCTTTGGTCACTACATCACTTTTTCAGTGCCGTTATAACTTTGAATGGTCACTAAATTAACTGTTATAAGTCGAAGACTGCCTGTATCATATAAGCTAGCATTTGCTGAATATATCATTGTGGTTCTCAGATAACCACATGTCATCATCTGCATATAAAAGAATACAAAAAAATATACCAACTGTACTAAAAGGAGTGGCAGAAACTGGGAGTAGAGTCAAAGGGAGAATCAGCTTAGAATTTTTATGTAGCCACAAACAGACATTGAATTCCATTAACCTTTATCTAGTGGCAAAATAGTACTACTCATTAGCTGAGTAGAATACCTCAAGCATGGCTGAAAGATGCAACTAATGTAATGTATGATTCTCCTTAGAAGAATCTTAGAATCATCTGGGCAAGCAGATATTCTGGGAATTAACATAGAAAGCTGGAGTGTTGGATCAGAAATATTCGGTGAGAAACTGGCATATAGTCATCACATCTTTATATTTATGCCTATTTTTAACCACATAGGACACATTCTTAATGAATCATAGCAGTTAGATTTGAAATTTTAAAGACAGATACTTTCTGTAGGCTTTACTAAATGTTTTCAAAGTTGCTATTAAAATTGTAACTAAATTTTAAAAAATACATTTGGAATGAGAGAGAAAAAATCTGTCAAGGACAAAAAGGTAAAATGAAGGAAAAAGAAGGAAATAAAGGAAGGTAAAAATGATTCACACAGTTTATTATGTATTAAAATGTTTCATAGTTAAAGTATAATAAAGTAATGTGAAGCTCATCTTAAGCAAAAGATGTCTCTTATCATTGCTACTACGGCCCACTTGAAGATACTCAATGCTGCACAATTGCACAAACAATATGAGGGACATCTATTGTACTTCTTATCTAAAGCTTGTATACTGGGGAAGAAAAGTAACCTGATTCAAATATAGAAAAAGACAGAAAGAAAAATGGTCTTGTCAAGCTAACAAGCCTTTTAGATTATTTATGAAGTTCAAGAAGACATTTCTTCACATGCACTATTAAAGTTTGCAAATATGTTTTATTGTTCTCTATATTTAAATGCAAATTTTGCCCCAGAACAATAGACTAAAAAGGTAGACTTAGAGTAGGACATCCAGAAGACATCCTAATAAAGTTACTGTAAATATGATGGTGTTGCAAATACTTTGCTTCAGTGGGGATTAATAAATATTAGCATGATTTATTTATATTTATTTATTTATTTATCAAGGTAACAGGTAAAAATATAAACATAAACATAAACAAGAAGTATATACATTTAAATACACAGTAAAACAGGCACGCTGGTACACTTATGCACGCCCCCTTTAAGAACCTCTTAGAAATGGTGTAAGGTCCACAGTGGACAGTTTAAGGATAAAATTACGAGGGTTAGATGCTGTGATGACGGAGTCTGGAAGAGAATTCCAGACGTTAACTATCCTGTTGCCATATTTCCTGCAATCGAGTTTGGAACGGTTTACCATAGGTTTATATCGATTGTTTGCCCATGTATTACTGCAATTGAAGCTGAAAAAGTCATTGAAAGAAAGTACACTGAAAGAAAGTACACTGAAGCAGATAATTTTGTGAACTAAGCACAGATCAGACCGTAGGCGGCGTAGTTCAAGTTTGTCTAAGCCCAGGATTTCTAACCTAGTGGTATAAGGGATTCTGTTATGAGTTGTGGAGTGAAGTACTCTTCTTGTAAAATACCTCTGGACCTGCTCACTTGTATTAATGTCAGAGATATGGTGAGGATTCCAGATGGGTGAGCTATATTCAAGGATTGGTCTGATAAACGTTTTGTATGCTCTTGTTAGAAGTATAACATTGTCAGAGAAAAAGCTTCAGAATTTATATATATAAATTCTGGGAAGTTGATAGTATCATGGAATATAAGAGATATTCTACATTTGGGCTAAAGTCAAAAATTGTGCTAGCCATTAGCTGAGTTGATTCTTCTGTGTAAACATGAGAAATAAATCAGTTTAATTGTAACTTCACATGTGGTCCTAGTCTTTCACACCTGACACAACAAGATTGGGCCTGATGTGGATGCCCCATTTGGAGGTTTTTAGGAGATTAATAGAAGATCCCACCTGCATCCCATTCATACTTTGGTCTGTTTTCATCTAATTCTTGGTTAATTTTAATATTTTAATTCTTAGTGTTGAATGTTTTAATGTTTTTATCATTTTATATTGTTGGAAGCCACCCAGAGTCACTGACAGCGAGAGGAGTGGCATATAAATATAATAAATAAGTAAATATTGCCATCCCTAGTCAATGTACTCCTAGTGTCATCACAAGAATTCATTATATATTCAACCTATCCTTAAATATATTAAAAACCCATGACATAATTCAAGGCATATTTTACTTCCATCATGTACTTTTCTTATCATATTCAGCGTTCTCAATCCTCAACTCCATAAGTACTCCAAAAATTCCTTAATTCAAGCCTACAATTAAACATACTTTGTCATACAATTTGTCTAAATCCAGGGTGTCAAACTCGTGACCTGTGGGCCAAATGCATCATTCCTGTTTTAGTGAAGGGGGGGAAAGTCACTATTTGTCACATGATGACAACATGATGCCGTGAGTTTAACACCCCTGGTCTAAATCAATAAATATACAGATTTTTTTTCCACATCTGTATATTTCTCAGACACTTGCTGAAAGCAAATTTCTGTTCTGCACATCCTGTGTACAATGCAAAATTTTATTGCATTTCCTAACAGTCTTGTATCTCTTATATATTTTAGTCAGAATCCT
Organism: Boaedon fuliginosus; assembly: GCA_027560395.1. Classification (NCBI taxonomy): domain Eukaryota; kingdom Metazoa; phylum Chordata; class Lepidosauria; order Squamata; family Lamprophiidae; genus Boaedon; species Boaedon fuliginosus. Next base: position 146,032 of record JANHGC010005583.1, on the reverse strand, counting down.
GCTGACTACCTTTGTGGGCCTCCATAACAAACTGACTTCTAGATCTTAACCTAATTTGTTGAATAAGGGAATATTAATGCCATTTTTCCAGTCAGCAGGCACTGATGCAATCTTAACTGTCTACACTCACAGCTACACTCCTTAATAAATCACTAATATATTTTGATACTTTTATCATTTTTTTTCTGGATGCATTTATAACATGCACAAGATTACTAAATCATGAACAAAACTATTCAAAGCGGGAGAACTAAGTATGTGGGATGAAGTTTCTTAGATGTCATAATCCAACTTTTAATAACAGCATATTATTATTACAATATTTTGAGTAATAATTTCATATGCAAAAACATTGTCAGTTCATTCAAATGATGAATAGTATTTTGAGAATATGTTATTTTTTTCCCTTTAATCATTATTTCATTGGAATTGGGGGAAATAAAAATTAATTCAAATAAGAACATATTTAAGTAGACAATCTGGCGTATTTTGTACAAGGTAAAAAATATGTTTAATTTACCACAGGAAATTAAGTGCATTAAGTCTTTCAGTATTTTTTTAATTGTTCAAGGTAAATAACTGTATTTTTTAAATATGTTTTGTAACAATTCCATGCAGACTAAATTTAATTTTTAGAACACTTTGGATGTATGAAAATTTGATCTATGAAAGATGTTAATGAAACATCTGCACACACAAAAATATATAATCAATAGCCTCTACTTTTGACAGTTGTATGTGACACTTTGGATTATGTAATGATATCTGTAAAACAATGAAATTTGACTCTGGTTGAAATAGAGGAATCTTGTTTATATGTTTTAATAGTTTTGAGATTAGGGGTTTTTTTTTGCATTTTTGCCTATTTAACTGGGATTTGGCAAGTCAAGAACAGACCATGTAAAGTAGGACATTATCACTATTGTGTGCACTTGCAATGTCCAAGTTTTATCAGACATTTCATGGTTTGCTTCACTAAGAAACAAAGAAATTAAAATAGCAACAACAATACTGCTGTAACATCATATTTTGTGACCTTGTACTGAGGCAATGGTCACTACCTTCCAGTCTAAGCATTTCTTAATATGCTGTTAAATCAGGTCTACTAATTCTAGCATGGCTGAAAGGATTTGCTTTCCCAACAGCTTTGATTCTTGCAAAAACCTGAGGATGAAGGTTCTGTGCAACTCACATTGCCTCAATTTTTAAAACAGGAATTTCTTTTTAATAGTCCTTAAAAATTATATGAACTATTAGGACATATAATTCAGTGATTGTTGAGGAAGGATTACCCATAATTGCATGAAATAACATATTTTTAAATATAGTCATAAGATTCATGCTTGGGTATACTTGACTCAATTGAATTTTTTTTCACTAAATAGGTATGCTTTCAAAGTATTAGCACAAATTTATTATGCAATATTAGTTGCAGCTATTTATTGGGGTAGGTGTATTCTTTATTTACATGCTCTAAATATTACCACAGGGGTGCATTCAGTTCAGCAAAGAGAAATGTTGAATATTAGAATGCATTACATGCAAGTTCTAGTCAGTCAATACTGTATTTTCACTTTAGCATCTGTTGGGCTAAAGATAAATTGGCCTCTTGTTCTTTGAAGGATTCAAATTTCACCATTCATAAAACAAATTTGCCCTTTCAGACTTTTTATGCCTTTTGGCCTTTAATTCTTAAACACTGTAAAAATAGCTTTCTCGATCTTTTTAGGTGATTTGAATAATAGGACTCAGGTTTCAAAATGCATGACATGAATAGAATTGGCCTTGGGATGTTACAGAATGCTTTTTACCCTCACAACTCAGCACCACAATGCAAGGTTCATGAAAATGGTACCTATAGCATTTGCTTTGATGATGAGATATGTCATCATTGTAAAAGGACAAAGCTGGCCTAGATAAATACCATCACCAAAGTATGATTAAACCAGTGAAATGTGGCAGTATTTTTCAGAGGAAAGGCATAAGGTTCAAAAAGGTTTGAAACATTATTCTGATACCTGATGTGAATATATATCAGAGGCATTGTAGGAATTTAATTAAAAGTAAGCTTGGTTTTAATATATAGGTGTAGACATAGTTATTGATAGTATATAGAGAGATATAGGAAATATATATTTAGAAGCAAGTTGTTAGAAATTGGCAATAAAGATTACATTATTCCAAGAGATATACCTGTTCTCTGGTTCTCAATGTTTTAGTTTCCTCATAGTAGCCTTGATTTAAAAATGTTTGGATAAATGGGTCACCTGTCAGGCTCAAGAAATCAGGAAGCAAGGTGGTTCAAACAATTTCAGGACTAATTGCATGCTAACAGTCTACAAGAATCTACTAAGGTTGAAGCAAATTGGAGGCAGATAAGAGTCAATGGAATTCAAGGTTTGCTAGACTTAGATCATGTGTGGACATGAAGGGACCCAAGACTGATAACATACTTGATTCCTCCCTCAGGTTCAACCTAGTCATTCCTACTGATTTTATGACCTTTTCTGTAGCAGTCTTTAAGCAAACATCATGATCATTAGATGAACGAATGCTTTCTCTGGATCTGGTTTTGCCAACAATAGAAATAAATACTGACTTTCAGCAAAATCATCGCAAAACACAGCCATGTGACCACAGTTATAAATGTAACCTGGTTGTTGAGCACCCAAAGTATGATCACATGACCACTAAGCAGCCAACCATCGGAACTTTGAATCCAGATCATTACTTCTCCCAGTTAGGTACTTACAACTTTGAATAGTCACTAAGCGATTTGCCATAAGTCAAGGACCATCTCTTCTTTTCTTCACTGTATATTATAGAAAAAAATTGGACTTAAATCAAAATGTGTGTGAAGAGATACTTCTGTAGGCCATTAACGTTTCTTTCCAGGGATAACTAAATCATGTCTCCTTCAGCAGACTGATCCTCTGCTTATCACCTATAAATTTTATAATTTTGCCACCAGTTTCTCTGTACATTGTTCTGATCCGTCCTCCCATTGTAACATTTGTTCTTTCACTGTTACATTAGTCTGAGATGAGACTTTTTGTCAGCAAGAGCCAGGGAGGAAACTGGATTTTCTTTCTGAACAGCATGTTTCTGTTTTGTATCTTGTTTTGTATATTTAAGTGATAGAGCAGGATGTGTTTGATTATCAAGTTTGTCAAAACCTGTTCTCTCCCCATTTTCATGGGAGAAAATTTCATTAAATCCAAATCCACGTAAGCATGCATAAGACTGGACAAAGCTGCATAGGAACTCAAGACTATTCTCCACTTGCTGACCTTCTTTTTCTAAACTAACCCAGTAACTCAAACATTGTAACTTTTCTTCACTGGGGAGCTGCTTCAGTCCTTTGATCATTTCTATTGATCTTCCTATAACTTCACCCATTTGAAAGAAATGTGAAAGCAGGGATCACAAAGAATCCACATATCTAAGAAGTTTGAAAGCCTGCAGCTGCTCTCATCTTAACTCAAGTGATAATTGTATTTATTGAACATTATCACCCAAGGTGGAAGTCTGATTTAAAGAATGCCAGAGCAGATTTGAGGTCGCTGACAACTATTGTGAAGCTCAAAAGCTTGCATGATTCTTTGCCCTGGCCAAAAGAAAGAGTAAGAAAGAGAAGTAACCTCATAATTTTTTTAAAAAGGACTGTTAGCGGATCTTTCGTATATTTTCTGGAATGACACACCAAAGCTGTGCTCTGTATTTTTGATGGCTGATAGTGTAGCATAACAATACATTTACTTTCTTTTAAGCTAAAAAAACAACAACAGCTATAAGTACAATTATGAATTGCATGTCTTTCATTTTAAAAAGGGACAGAATGGCAATGCATTCTGAAGTATAATGTCACACCACAGTTTTCCTTCCACAATAATAAATGATAAACATACCAGTGTATCTATGAATGCTAAAATAGAACTTTATGTAAGCCTCCACTTCTAGCCATACATTAGAATTAACTCACTCTGCAGCCAGGAACCCCCCTCCTGGAACCCCCCTCCCCCAATCTTGGTCTGATCTCCATAGGATGCCAAAAGCTTTACAGAAGCCATCTCATTTATGAAAGAGTAAGTCAAGCACAGACTTTTAACTGAACTGTTTAACATACACTCTTAATAAAAAGCTATTAGTGTATTGCTAACGTTCTCCACCTAAATAAATTTTTATTCTGCTTTTAACCTGTCTTATTCTTTGCCTATAATATTCAGTGTGCATTTACAATCATTGACTGGAAATAAATCATTTTTATTTCATCCCCGTGACCTTTTATTGCAGTATGTTCCAATCGGTTGCCTTAACTGAATAAGAAATTTTAGCATTAATCCAGCTCACTTCCCACTCCCCAAATTGCTATTCAGCTCCTGGAGCATATAGACTTCCACCACTTTCATCTACTGACTTTAAATCAATGGAAACCTGAAATGCTGTTTGTTGTGTTCCTCCTCTGCGTTAATAAGAGTGTATCAATTTGTTCTAATAAATTAATCGGTGCTCAAACCATCCCTTTCTCTTGGGCCTCAAAGTTGCCTTCGTTGTTACTTTTATCAATGCCATTTTGATCTACTTTGTATCAAACTTTAAGAAAATAATTGCATAGTACAATATTATATTACACAGCACCTTGTAGATTAAAGGTGCAACATAAATGATTTATAAGTGTGTTCCACACTGCTGTAATTGTCTTCCTTTTAGGCAATTTCTTTACTTGTCCTGTGGGACTTAAAGCTCTGAGTTGTGAAGCACATGCCTTGAATTTCTTGGGAACTTGATTTTAACCTTTTTGCTATTTAATGTGAAGTTGGAATTGCTTAATGCTGTGAGTGCCCAATTTTTTTGAATCAGTGGCCGTAAGAACCCTGTAGAATGTATAATCGGACTAAAAAGATGTTTATCGCAAAATATGGCAAATGCAGTAAAAAAAAAACCCTAAAGCTTATATATTTTATGTATATGTGGATGCATTCTCTTCAGATTTAGCAAAACCATACATTCAACTGCAAGTTATTTTACTAAAAATTAGTGGCAGCTGAACAGTTCTCTGGAGGCTACACTTACAAATTTATATGTTATTCCAGAAACAAATTCTGTGTTTTTCACCGGACTCTAAGAAAAGGATAACTACAGTATATTTGCACTGAAGTATTAGAACTTTTCCCAGGCAAGGCAAGGTTCATTTTGAGTCTTGGGCAATGGACCAAGTCTAAATTGGTTGAGATGACATTTGGGGTTTTGATGTCACAGCAGGAGTCAACATCTAGCTGATTTTGGTTTAAAACAGGCTTGATATTATATAGGAAACCACCGGGAAATTTTAATGATTTTTATTAAGATTTGAAAGTTGAAAAAATATCCAGTAAGAAAGCATGGCATTGTTTTCAAGAGAACAAATAGGCTTATTTAAACACTTTCCCTTTCCAAGTTGAAATATCACATTTTTTAAATAAGAAAAAAGCTAAAACATTTTTCCAATAGATCTGTCATATCTTTAACAAAATTAAGAATCCAGATTTATTGGATTATGCTTCCAATTAGCTAATTATGAAAATTTATTAATGGAGAACAAATATAATTTGTTATTTCTGATATTTGTTATATCAGAAAGGGTGTGGAACTTAGAGTCCTCTTAGATCCACACCTGCAATTGGACCGTCCTCTGGCGGTCCCCTTGGACCTATGCACAGGTCCGCCTGTTTTATCAGTTGCGCCTCTTCCTGGATCTAGAGGCTCTTCTGACAGTCACTCATGCCCTCATCACCTCTCGATTAGATTACTGTAATGTGCTCTACATGGGGCTGCACTCAGAAGCTCCAATTGGACCAGAATGCAGCTGCGCAAGTGATAATGGGTGTACCTCGGTGCACCCATATAACACCTGTCCTCTGAGAGTTGCACTGGCCGCCTCGAGTTCCCCCGCAAGGGGTGAAGAGAGGCAGGGTATAAATTTAATAAATAAATAATAATAAATAAAAATAGTCTTCCGGGTGAAATTTAAGGTGCTAGTGAAAACTTTTAAAGCCCTTCAAGGCTTAGGAGCGGGGTACCTAAAAGTCTGCCTTCTGCCACCTCATGCCTCCCAGCACCCAGTTAGATCCCACAGAATTGGCCTGTTACAGGTCCCATCAGCTAAACAATGTTGGCTGGCAGGTCCCCGAGCTAAGGCCTTCTCTGTGGCAGCACCGACCCTCTGGAACCAGCTACCTGTGGAAATCCAAATCACCCAGAGCCACAAAGACCTGGCTCTGTCGTCAGACACGGAATTGATGACCCCTGGAGGAGTGACTGTTGTATGATTGGTGGTTGACTATGTATTGATATTAATTTTAATTGTATTTTATAATGGTTTTAGTTATGCTTTGTATATTGTGTTTTTTATCTTGTAAGCCGTCTCGAGTTCTCCTTGACCGGGGAAGAGAAGCAGGGTATAAATCGAATAAATAATAATAATAATAATTCAGGTACATAAATGACTGAAATTATATTGTCAAGCAAAAAGTATCTAGAAAAACTGTTTTTCTTAATATTAGATAAAAACTTAACACTTTTTAAATTCGTATTTTTAAATTATTACTTGTTTCTTTTCCTAAAGTGTATATTGCAAAAAAAAAAAGGAAGTAATGCCATATTTCTTTAATGGTGCTTTTAAAAAGCCATTCCAGTATAAACTTATATATGGAAATAAGCCTACTCTATTTAAGGGGTATCCCAGTTTTAATAAATTTAAATCTATTAGCTGATAAAGATCCCTGGGAATTCAACTGCACATTTGACCATCCGACAATAGTATTAATACTAGCCCAATTATGCTACACAATTAGGATCAGAAGAAAAATCTCTTAATTAATCACAGCTGAAAGGATTAGAATCACAGTAGATAAAATTCAGTAAAATTTTAGAAACCTAAATATGTAGAGAATAACTTCCCTTATTAGGGTCTTTCTTGTTCTTCACAAAAATGATAAGGATATAGATAATGAGTTATTATCTCTGATTTGGGTGCCCTTTAGATATTGCAGCAAAAGGCATTTCACTCATTTTGTCTACTGGCAGTTACAAAGTAAAGGATTCATATGATGGAAGTACTCATACTGATACCTTTAGATACAATCGGTATTCCTCGACTTACAACCACATTTGGAACAGGAACTTCCTTTGCTAAATGAGGCAGTCATTAAACAAAACCAGTTTCTTCCCATGATTTTGTTTGTGGGAGGCCCATAGGGAGGTTACAGTTGGCTGTTATGTGTTCTTGGGATGCTGCAACCATGATAAATACTTTCCAGTTGCCACACACCCAAATCACAACCACCTGACTGCAGAGATGCTGCAACCAATACAAATGCAAGTGGTCAACAAGCCCTGGGATTGTGGTCACAGAGATGCTGCAACGATTGTACCTGTGAGAACCAGTCATAAGTTGTTTTTTCCAGCATTGTCATAACTTTGAACAGTCACTAAATGAACGGTCATAAGTAGAGGACTGCCTGTATTGTATAAAAACATGAATTGAAATTATGGCCAATATGTGCTGCTAGACTACATAACATGTTCTCCCAAGCAGAGGAGGGCAGATTTTTCCCAGAATTGTGGCTATGAAAAGTAAAACCCCGATCAGACTACCATTATTCCAAAACCAGAAACAATATTTTAAAAACGTTGCTGCTCCACTTCAGCAATCATTCTTGTTTTCATTTTATTCCCAATTCCATACCCACCATACCCACTTCAAGCACATTGAATGGCATGGCTTTCTTTCCCAAGATCAGTAACAGGGGGAGGGGAGTGATATAACAAGAAACAACAAACCCAGAATCAATAAAGATAAAAAATGTTGAAAAATGCGAAATGATAACAGGATATAACAGGTGACATGGATAAGTCTTATGCAAAGAGAATGTGAATGAGTGAATTATTCCAAAATTGTTCCAAAAGATCTTGATGTGTTCCAATACTCTAAGAAGGAACAGTACTCATTCGCATCCACCTATAAGAGCCGTGGTGGCACAGTGGTTAGAATGCAGTATTGCAGGCTACTTCTGCTGACTGCCGGCTGCCAGCAGTTTGGCAGTTCAATTCATGCTGGCTCAAGGATGACTCCGCCTTACATCCTTCTGAGGTTGGTAAAATGGGGTCCCAGATTGTTGGGGGCAATATGCTGACTTTGTACAGCCACTTAGAGAGGCTGTAAAGCATTGTGAAGCACTATATAAGTCAATTGCTATAAACAACAGGTAATAATTTTTTTCTGCATCAGTCTTCATGTGTTACTTCTCTTTTTTCACTGGTCTATAAATTCTGTTGAAACTTGCACCCTGTTTGCACATTCCAAGCAAGTGGAAGAACTAGCAACTAACTTTTGCTGGCTTATCCTAATGCAAGAATCAGCTTAAGTACATTTTCAGCATGTTCATTCAAAGTGGCTCATAGTACAAACTTACATTCCAAAAAGACTGCTGGCTTTCTTATGGACAGCTATTTAAGCCCTAAAACTTATAAACTTATGGGTTTTTTTTTTAATTTAAAAACAAAACAAAACAAAATAAATACCTATACATATGTCAAATCATGCAAGATCTCTACAAATTCTCCTTCAGTGTTTTCATTTGCAGCACACTTTTCTTTTCACTGACAAAAGGCTGAGTATATCTTTGATGCAATTCCATTGGCTGATCTTCAGATTCATTATATGAAAATTACAACACTTGTTAAATATTGCTTTATGACTATCCAAATTATGTCAGAGTATGATAGCTTGACAGAAGAGTGGTAAATGTTAGTAATGTTATGGGTGACTTATAACTGAGATTGGAATCAGTAACCCAAAGAAGAATGCATGCCTGAGCATAGGAAATGCGTATTTTGAGAGAAAGTAAGTAAATTTATTCTGAGTACAAGGTTGGTGGTTCCTGATTATAGAGTATGTTTGACTCTTTTGACAGGGAATGTTGAGATAGATGGAAAGGAAGCATAAGGAAGCAGAGATTAATGGCTGACATTAATGGAAAAGAAGCAGGTGGAAGAAAAGGAAAGTGGAAGAAAAGAGCTGTAAAGTACAAAAACAGCCATGCCAGCAAGGAGAAAAGAATTATTTGAAAAAGGCAAAAGTAGACATGACATTAAATGCCTCTGTAAGCATTTACTGTTCGCTTTTAAAATGTAAATAGCGGCTACTAGAGACCAATAATTATTGAGATTGCAGGAGATGAAGCCTAACACAAACTTCAATTGATGCAGAATGTGGCAGCTCAAGTACTGCCTGGCAGTGCATAATTTAAAAGAACCTGCTATGGTTCCCCCACTTCTGAAAATTGAGAGAGGAGGAGGCTTGTACTTTAGAATAGCCAATGCCCTCCACTAGTGGCTTTCTGTAAGCTTCAAAATAACTAGGGTTATTTTCAGAGAGCCTTTGAAATATGAATTACCACCATTGATTAGTGCTATGCATGCTAGTATTCGTTTATAGGAGCCGTGGTGGCACAGTGGTTAAAATGCAGTATTGCAGGCTAACTCTGCCCACTGCCAGGAATTCGATTCTAATCGGTTCAAGGTTGAGTCAGCCTTCCCTCCTTCCAAGGATGATGAAATAAGGACCCAGATTCTTGGAGGCAATATGCTGACTCTATAAGCCGCTTAGAGAATGCTATAAAGCACTATGAAGCAGTATATAAGTCTTAACTGCTATTGATATTATGTATGTCATTGTGATCCATGTGGTTATAATTAATAAATTTTTAATTTACCGCCTTGTATTGATGAATGTTGTACTTTCAAGTTGCTTCTGATTGCACTGAAGCTAAATCCAATTATTTCATTATCAATGGTGGGGGGAACCTAGGATGCTAGAAATGTGTTATCGTGTGAAATTAGAAAATCACAGCAATGTTAGCACAATGTTGATTATAACAAAAATGGTTATGCTGTACCTTGAAAGATACCACATACAAGAGGTACAAATGTAAACAACTATAAGCAATCCAGTTTCAGTGTCACAAGTATTTAGAATCTAGCATTAAAGGTTTCATCCAACTAAATATATTTATTTTATTTTATTTATTTATTAAATTTATACCCCGCCTCTCTTCACCCGAAGGGAACTCGAGGCGGCTCATATA